>JAHWFP010132626.1:0-25713 GCA_023313725.1 Lithobius niger | reverse complement strand
TACCTTGAACTCTTTACAGACAACTGCGGCAACGAAAGGTTTGTCTTGTTACAAGATGGATTTAGATAAATACAGATCCAAACCTATTTACGTTGTCTTTTACACTTATATGTCAGACTTCTGAGCGGGAAATCGAACCCACGACCTTCGAACTCCAAAGGCCGAGGTCCTACCGCTGAGCCGTACTGACATACTGACACTGACAAAGGGTCGTGTCAGTATGGCTCAGAGGTAGGACCACGGCCTTTGGATTCAAATGTCGTGGGTTCCCCTCTCAGGCCGTCTGACATCAAGTCCAAAAGTCAACGTAAATAGGTTTGCATCTGTATTTACTTAATTCTGGTAGAGCCTTAAGCTTTTCGCCTTTAATAGATGGATTTAGCTTAGCGGTAAGAAACGTGATTGACGGGTAGCTTTATAAGAGGGTGGTTGTGCTGCACCAATTTGTGTAGGTTTACCATTTTACCAAACTTTTAAAGTCTTTTATATATGGTCGACAGGTCCGTTACTTTGGTTAGCGTGCAAGAGCAGGATGGGGTTGGGGGGGGGGGGAGCTGGTGATGGTGGCGGCCTCTTTGGTCAGATTTACGGTTGACTTTTACGAGTGTGCCCCAGCTCTTTGGCCAGCAGCTCGACCGACAGGTGCAGCCCCCTAAACGAACGGGTGGACAGCCTATTGGAACGTCATTCCGTCAGCGTTTGTTTACGATTCTTTTTCGTCCGAAACACTGCGAGGTATGGTGGTGGTGGTTGGCCGCCCCCCCCCCCCAAGTTGTTTGAGCGCCTCCGTTGATGTTCCGTGCAAGCTGCTTTGCGTTTGCTTACTTTTGATTGCCATCGTATGGTTTGCAACTTTTTTAATTACCAAAGTTTTACCAAGCAAAACGTGATACCGCACCAGTTTCTTTGTTTTATGAGGCGACCTCTCAGATAAGCTTAAACGCCTAAAACAAACTATAGTGTTTCAAAACTAGGTAGAAAACCTTTGTTGTGACTTTCAAAAGCATTATAGTGAGGTTTTGAAGTTTTAAAGGGATGCCTTACTTTAAAAAGCCGGTGCTCGTAAAAACGGCCAGAGCCAGTCGTTAAAAGCATGGGTATCTCAGTTCGTGAGTTTCGCCAGCAAGTAAATATTTTTTATTTAAATTTGTTTTATTCAACAGCTTCAGTATTACCGTTACCCACCACAAAGCAATCTGTGGTGTTGTGGCGGGGTTTTGTCTTGGGGGTTACCCTTTTTACTCGCCTACCAAGCATGAAGTTTAAAAGCGCAAAAAAAGTGCAAATAAACCTCAAATCAATGCAACGTTTCGACTCTCAGATTGGAGCTGTCATCAACAGCTAAACTAAACAGGCCAAAAAGGTACATTCAGTAGTAAATAGCCCTAGAGCTTTTGTGAATATTACGGCTACGGTTTCGCGTGAAGCTTGTAATCTGACATTAAAACTAACTAATCGTATTTATTTTGCAATCGTGTATCGCAAGGGGTATAGCTGTAAATTAATTAGTGTGAGTTAACTTGAGTCTGGTTAGCGGCCGAGTTCGAAAACATTTTTAGCCCTATTATCTACAGCAAGCTAGAGGACTGTTTTGTTGGCGTATATCGTAATTCAAAGTAAATAATAACGAAAGAACCAAATATTCTTTGTGTTTGTTATTGTTTGTAACGTAATGATACGTTTTCCCTTTTATCAGTTCATAAAATTATTTTTCCTCGCCAAGAAGTCATCTTTCGCGAGGCTGTGTCAATGGCGGCTTCCTGCGGTGCAGGCCTAAACGTGTTGCACCCACAAGGCCCGCTGAGATAGTAGCTGCGCTCCACTCCAGGCCCGTCAGCTTGCTTCTGTTTAGTGACAGACACGCTACCAACACGGTACCAACGGTATATTTTTTTAAAGTGGCCTAATCAAACTAATCGATGTTGGAAATGGAATCATCAATTTCATTTACGTAGCCCTTCCCCCCCTCCAAAAAATACACATAAAAAATAATCGCCAAGTAGGCTACTGAACTTTGAACTCAATTTTATTTTTCTGTTGGTTCTTACGTTGGTTATAGCATCAAAATTACACAAATTTGGCTCCACTTGTGTGCATTGTTTAGAATTCCAACTTTACCATTGTTGATCTTTAAACTGATTATTACACTGCTTTGACCCTTACAACACAAGGACTGACTGAACTATTGTTATAATTATAGCGCCTTTTTTCATATTAAAATAATACTGGTATTTTAACAATGCGCGGTATTTGGTACCGTGAGAACCGGTATACCGCCCAACACTAGTCCATTATGTCACTGGGTTGTGAGTTTCTCGTTTTACCTCATACTGTAACACTTGAGAATGAGTTCGTAAAATATCTCTTTACACGGCTTATGGGTGGGTTGGTCCACAAGTCTAGGGGACTTACAGCCAATTGGTATACAAATTGGGCGTGATTCCGGCTGATTAGGTCGTATCGTCCCGGCGCCGGAAGTTTCACCAACGCCCCCACTGCACACTGAACGGACTTTGCCTTTTGTACAAAAGCCCGGACAAAGATGGGAGGGGGCGAAGGGTTAATCCCCCAAACCGAAGGTGATCGGCTTTGGCTGACCACTTCCACCTAGCAACTGAATACCAGCACAGACCGATTACGAAACCCTCCTGGGTATTCGGTGGCCATGTGACTGTATGTTACCCGATTTGTTTAAACAAAATTAATAATTTACTTAACGATACGATCTCCGGAATAGCAAGCTAATCATAAAGCGTAACGGTTGTGATGCTGTTTAGCTCAAAGGGTTTTCGGTGCTGCTGACCTTCCACGTTCATCGATATTGTCGCATTTGTTGCCCGAGAGACGCAGCTGGCGATAGCAAAATGTTCTGACAATTCTTTGAGGGCTTACCCTTTAGTAACAACGAAATTGACCTCTTAATAATAGAGGTTTGCTGTTGTCAAATGTAATAGAGGTGGTGGTGGTGGTGCGGGGAGAGGCTATATTAAACGTTGAGATACGGAGCGGCTTTTCATTGTGCCTAAAGGCGGAGTATAAGCTCGATCGTACCAGTGCAAACTGTAATAGCTAGTTTGAAACTTTCAGGACTTCTAGGTCTAAAGGTAACTTGGGCAATTTCCACTTGTACGTTGTTAATACTTTGATGTGCAATTCAGAAGACTGGTTGAAGATGAGGGATTCGTCAGGAAAAGGTTTTGTGTCTTTTTGGTTTAATTAACTGATGATATTGAGTAAAGCCTCTTCCATATGTCCATACAGTTAGTTCGACGTCGAATATTGGCTTGTGGTAGCTGTGTGGTGGCAGGACCCAAACTTTCTGCCTGAAGAAACTGATATGAGTGCAGACACGGGAGTGCCGGCACTGACTGTAGAGAAAAAGAAAGAGCTGGCTCTAGCTATAGAGAAAAGGGGAAAGAGCTGGCACTAGCTGTTCAGAAAAGGAAAAGATCCGGTACTGGCTGTTGGCCACTATAAAAACAAATCGGAAGACCTAAAAATGACTTAATTGTTAAACCAAACCGGTCTCTTGCAAGGGGCAAGGCTGCCTGATGGCTAGCATGACCGTCTCTTGTACCAGAGTTTCCGGGTTCGAGTCCGACCTCAGCCAACCATGGCATTTTGGGGAAAAAAGGGTCCTTTGATGTCTCACGTCGATTGTAGCATGTAAAAGAACCTAAGAATTTTCGATCGGATTTACTTAGAAAATGGTCCCTCTCGCCTTCTGAGGCCATGGCTAAGGTTGGGTGTGCGTAAAAAGCTAAAGCTGACCAAGTGCGTCTGGGGTCACCAACGCGACATGGTTGGTCCCAGGGTGCCCATCTTTAGGGTGGTGTGAGATACCGCCGTATCATGCTCCTCCCCCTCCATGCTCCTTTAGCTTGTAATGGATGTATTGTGGAGCTATTCTCTTTACGTCTGATTTGATGGGAGGGTTCCCAATTTGCCCCTCTGTTTACCGTGTCGAAAACAGAAGCCTTAGACGCGTAGGGTCAAGCCTATTCATTTGTACAAGTGCACTTTGCTTCAGTAATACACAAAGAAATATACAGGGTGGTCCACAAAAACTGACGACCCAAAATCTTTTTAAGTCCAACTTTTCTAGTTAGCGTCCCTCAGAACCAGGAGAGGACAGAAATATTCCCGTTTCATTCGATTTGATTTTTGTCGTATCCTGGTTCTGAGGGGGGCTAACTAGAAAAGCTGGACATGAGAAAATTGTGAGTCGTCAGTTTTTTGTGGGCCACCCTGTATTTAAAAAAAAACTGAAGTCGGCACTAACTGCAGACAAAATGGAAAGAGCCGGTACTGGGCGTAGAAAAATGGGAAAAAAGTCACTATTGGCTGTGGTGAAAAGGGGAAGACTCAGTACAGCTACAAAGCAAAGGGTTGCCAGAGAGACGCAGCTCCCTGCATTAGCGAAGCAAATGGTCGGCTGTGAGACGGGCCTTGGGAGACTCCAAGACAAGACGCACAAATCTGAGAAATCAAGAAAAGGCAACTGCCCCGACAGGGACGCGACTCAAACACTTGCCGCTTACTAGCCGAGCACTCTACCACTGCGCTACCGGGGAAGACATAGCTAGAGGCTTCAGCCGAGCTTAGTAGCTGTTCAGCATTTCTCAGTTGTGACCAAAAGTCTACAAACGTACACAAGGAGGGAAAGCAATTTGCTTTTAGGCTTCCACTCTACAAATAATGTGAGCAATAAATAAATTATAGCCGGCACTAGCTGTAAAGAAAAGGAAAGCGGCAGCACTATCTGTAGAGAAAGGGAAAGTCCCAGCACTAGCTGTAGAGAAAAGGAAAGCGGCGGCACTATCTGTAAAGAAAAGGAAAGTCCCAGCACTAGCTGTAGAGAAAAGGAAAAGAGCCAGTACTAACTGTAGACAAAGTGAAAGCCGGCACTTAGAAAAGGGAAAACACTGGCACTTCTGTAGAGATACGGGATCGTGCTGGCACTGACTGTAGAGAAAAAGAAAGAGCTGGCACTAGCTATAGAGAAAAGGGGAAAGAGCTGGCACTAGCTGTACAGAAAAGGAAAAGATCCGGTACTGGCTGTCGGCCACTATAAAGACAAATCGAAAGACCTACAACAGCTAAACACAATAGTGACACAATTTCTTAAATAAAATACAGAAGCACGATATGATAGATTTCGCTGCCGTTCCTAGTCGTTGTCTATCTTTTGTCGTAGCGGTCAGAACCAGCCACTAGGTGGCCTTCACAGGCGTTCGTTGTCGATCTTAGCGAACGGAAGATTTCATATTTTTTTGTAAGGGGACTGACGTTACCAACTGACCGACCAATGGCCGGCCATCGCTACGGACGCGATAGACGAAATGCAAAGTGGTGGTTCCATTAGTACTCGTCACATTCATACGGACATCTTTGATGAAATAATTGTGGCGACATAATTTTTTTAATAAAATATCAAAGCACATTATGATGGGTTCTTTGTTTAGGCCTTAGCCTTGAAACGTAAGCGTTCTAGCTGAACGCATTCTGCAGCGTTGATTGATATGTCGTTGGTCGTCGTTGGTCGGTTATCCCAGAATGACGGAGGGTGGGAGGGTGTATTTTCAGTGCTGTCGTTCCATGCCAGTCCTACTCATCGTCGTTCGTTTGTCGTGGCAGTCTCAACCAGTCGTAATGTGACAGACTATGTGCATGACAGGCAGTTTCCATGCTTACCTTTCTTTTCCTGTGGCTAAACCATGCTGAAATCGATGGAATATTTTCAATGCAACAAACATAGGCTCTTCGTAAACCCCTATTTTAGTTTCAGGCCCTAGGGTGTTAACTGTGGTGGTAAACGGTGTGACGACAGTGCAGTAACATTGGTCAACTTTTTAGCCGTGACAGAGTACCTTTAAGTAAATAATTCAAATGTTTCACTTTCGTCCACTAAATTCGTGCATTTCTTCGGCAAGACTGCAAAGTTGGCTTCAGGTGGGATCGCGAACAAGGTACAACTTTTCATGTTACACCAGGTGAGGCTATTTATTTTAAAAAAGGTGTAAATCGTCGTCGTTCTCCTGGTATTTGTGTGAGCGGCTGCTTTCAGAGGCAAGCAAGCAGCTCCTTCGAATATATCGGTAAACAAGATAAGACCTCCACGCATTAATAGTGAATCCGTTTCAAGAGGCTGCGTCCTCGCACTTCGTTTGCCGTGAATAATTCACGCATCCTGGAGCTTTTCCACAGCTCGTTTTGAAGTCGTGAATACTAGCGAATCGTGGTCATACTCATAATAAATGGATTCGTCCATATTTTAAATCGATTCGGCAATGTTCTCTGAGAACTAATAAGAGCCGCCGTGGAGGCCCCGAGCAGAAATTTCTGCAAGGAACTGCATTGTAGTTGCTCTCACTATTAAAGTTTTATCGTGGCCGTAGACGGAGCAGACCACATAAGGTTCAAGACTGTTTTCATTACGACCGCCAAATGCAAACTACCAAATCGGCAACCCCGTTGTGGTATAGTGTGCATGATCAGGCTCGGACTGGGAACTGAATTTGTACCGAGAAACCACTCTGAGGGGCCCGCTTACCCTGGGGCCCTACTGCCACGCTCCCCCCTCCCATCATCCCAGATGAAGTTTTTGTCAAGTGTTAGCGGATAAAATTGTGGTGCATACACAGAAGATCCGTTTTCAAAAAAACGTTTAAACAATTTTTTGAGGGGGGGGGGGAGGAGGAATTTCGGGGGCCCTGACAGAAGGGGCCGACCGGGAAATTCCCGATTTCCGGTGGGCCAGTCCGTGCCTGTTGGTTTCTGAATTGGGCTAGCTTTTACTTATTAAATTCGTAGTCTGGCTAGATAGTAGCAGATATCTCATTACAAACGGGTCTCTAGATTAATCGTTCCTTCGCTCCAGGAGTTTGGCCTGTGGGCTTCCCTTAGATTCAAAGCTTAGGTCCTTCGTAGCTGATAACCCATTCACCCCTTGACGTAGGTTCTAGAAATGGATTCGTACACAACATTGGATTTCTTGAAAAGCGTTAAATATGAAAAACCAAAATTCTGGAAATTTTGCAAAATCTAGAAAGTTGCCAAGTCAGAGAGAGAGATCAAGAATAAGTAAAATAACTGGTTATAAAAAAAATGTAATGTAGATATTGGAAAAAAATAGCATTGGAAAAATAATGCTTCAAGGAATCGGTATGTTATTTTTACTGCTGCATAAATGTATACCGACATTCGCAGTCACACGTAACACAATGTCATGTAAATGTGATGCAGTGTGGATAAATAAACTGTCTATGTATATGAAAAAATGATTTTGTACTGTGGTGCGACTTGCAGTACCTTCCTAAAGCACCGAACAGAACGAACCAAACACACCACTGTTGGCAGCTCATTTCCTGTTATACCCGTGTTGATTTGGCTTGTTTACGTCAACCATCGTCAGCGTTTCGTCCGTTTCCGGCAAAACTGTTACCTCGGGCATGCTGAAAAGCTCCACCACTGGCAATCACCCACAACCACCTCCCCGAGATGGTTTGAAATTTGGCATTGCTCGTGCCTGGTCACATCCATTAGCCTGGCCTGGTCCAATCAATTTGCCACGTCTGGTCACGTTAAAGGTATGACGTAACGAGTGCTCTGTTGAGCTTGTTGATTTTGCTGAGCTGTGATTGCAGTTTCGGAAGGTACTAAACAGCTGACGCAACATCATTGCGCGACGTCAAGTTTGGAGCCAAACAGTGGTGCGTTTTGTTCGCTCTGTTCTAGGGATCGACCGATACAGAAAAGTACCAATCCGATCTGATCCGATACAGATTTTTTCGCCCCACTCCGACCGATACCGATTAAAAAAAAAGTCGATGGGTCAGAAAGTCAAACTCACTCTTCAGCATTCTTAAATGGTATGCAAGAAAAGTAAATTTCTAAACCCGTCCGTAAAGCAAACTAGAGCCTCACGCCAGCCATCATATGACTGTTAAGTCTTTTGTTTAATTCTCGTTGTTGCAACATTTTCGGTGTGAATTTTTGTAGTTCAGATTTGTTTCTAAATCAGATTTCGACGAAAAAATCCTAAGCCCGACAGCATTGCTCCCACCAAGACGCCATAAAATCAAATTTTACAAATCAATATTTTTGTCCCTAAATCGTTTGTGGGCCACCTACACAATGAGTAAAAACCTTTCTGGGAAAGCCAGTTCGTCAACAACCCTTTGATTGATTTTTAATTTACTGATACTGTGTCTTGAGGGAATTGCTATCGGGCTTTGGTCTTTTTTTATTTTTTTATTCCTCTCACCCATCTTTGCCTTGTACATAAGATTACGAATTTTCATGGATCTTTTATTAGAATTTTATCACGCCGTAAGCCGCCCTACTACTCGACTAAACTGGAAAAGACTTCGGCGAGGCGCTTTTTATTTGCGTTCTCTTATCTCCATTGTTGAATGTTGATGGACACAAAAAGTTGGTTCTCAAAAACTAGTGTTGATCACTTCAAAGATGAGTAGTGTAGTGGCAAGCCCCCCCCCCCCCCAAGATAGCCGGCGAAGCTCGAGGAATCTCGGTTAACGCCCTTTAGATAAGGACCGACTCTTCGGCAAATCTCGGCACGAAATGACAACGAGCAAACGGAATGATTTAAATTTATCTTTCCCTTTCATCTTTTCTCGAAATCGTGGCCTGACCCGCCATTCTTGGGAGTGTTGAAACGAAAGAATGATAGTGTTAATCAATCCCTGCAGCGTTCCAAGCACCGCTTAAATAGAGCCTGGTGTGGAAATGGATTCTTAATGTGACGAAAGACGCTTTTGGACGGTGTACTATAGGTAATCAAAAAAAAAAAAAAAAAAAATGGTTGGGTGGAATGGCCGAACTTAAATTTTAAATTGGAACCTCGTGACAACAAAACGAATCTCTTTCTATTTACGTCTCGTGGGGGTCTCTCCACCAGATGCAACGTTTTGTCTCGCAACGTTTTGTCGCGATACATTTGTCTAATTTGGTAAGAAATAAAAGGAGAGCTTCTGAGAAAAGGAGCAGACTGTGACGTCAATAGGCTACCAAGGGGGGGGGGGGGTCCAGCATGGTCATTGGCAGTCTATACAGTCTGTGCAGATCATGAACCCAAACTGGAGTATCTTATCTCTATTTTTAGACACTGAAACTATTTTCAGATTGATTCATAGTTATTTTTAGCTATGATGTGATGGTCACCGTATATAAACCCAAGGAGATGTGTCGTGGAGTTCACTCCCGCCAACTGCAAGGAGGAGATATTACGTTTGACTGACATACTAGGCCTACATCTCAGCCATAGTGAGAAAACTCTATAACAAGGTTCTTCGGAATTCTATATTGTTAACCTGGTACCATCAACATAGGAAGGAACCTTACCAGTTCTTACTGTGGTTATATCTTAATTGTGTAGTATAACTGGATTGGTATTTAGTATCAGTAAGCTTGTTTATAAGATGTAACGGAACTCTAACCCCTACACACGACTAGTCTTAGTATTCCAACATAAACTAATTTCTGTTGTTACTCTGCCTTAATTATCGATGCTGCATGCTTTAGTACCAGAGTTTACCTTTTTCAGAAGGCGATGCAAAGGCAAAATGTTTGGTCTCTACTACTATTAAACAGTTCACGGTTAACGTGCTGTTCTCTCCAACAACTCAATAGTTGTGGGGGGAAAGTGCCCTCCCCTCCCCGTAAACAATTTGTGGTTAGGTGCCATCCCCTCCAACAGCTTAACAATTTGTGGTTAGGTGCATCCTTTACAACAATTCGGTATTTTGGGTGTTACGGTGCTATCCCCTCGCTGTCTCTCTCCTTTTCTCTCGTTTTATCTCTCTAACTCTGTTTCTCTCTCTTTCTGTCTCCTTCTGTCTCTCGTTCTGTCTTTTTCCCCCTCGTTGTGTCTTCTCCCTCTCTCGTTCTGTCTCTCTCCTTCTATCTCTCTCGTTCTTTCTGTCTCCTTCTGTCTCTCCCTCTCTCTCTCTCTCGTTCTGTCTCTCTCTCCTTCTTATCTCATTCTCTCTCTCACACTCGTTCTGTCTCCTCTCTCTCTCACTCTGTCTCACTATCTATTCAATGCCATTATTGGACCCTACTTTCCACATAAATTTTTTCGGTAGTACATTTGGCCATCGAAAAAATGACTAAGTCCCACACAGGGTCAAACGGTCGGGGCTCAAAAACTGGTCGTGTAAACTTGATGAAACTCGGTGTGAGGGTAGCCCTCGTCCGTACGCACATTTTAAGCCCAACCACAAGTCCCTGAGTCCTCTGTGAGCCGAGCTATTCGAAAAAAACCCTGCGACCACCTCAAAAAGCCGCGAGCGGCAACAAACTGTCTCAGAATAAGCTATGTCCTACTTCTGCCTGCGCACTATAGTGCACTTAACAAAACAAATGGTTGTTTTATGGTAAGAATGGTGTTCCTTTTTCATTACTCACACGGCTGAAGTCCCCTCGTACTTTTGTTGAGAACTGAAAAGGCGGTTAGTGCAGCGTATTTGCTTTTTCTTTTTTGCAAAAATACAATTTGTGCAGGCGAAGCTTGAACCTTTTTTTAAAGAGGTCTCAGTGTTTTTTAAGAAAAATCATGGCACTTTTTTCATCTATTTTAAAATAAGTTGTTTCCTGGGCCTGGGTGCCTTGCATCCTTTTTGCCCCCGCACCCACCGCCCCTCCATCCCTCCTTATAGCGGCACTGTGTACGACGGTTTTTTGCCTTATGCTGCATTTTCTCTCTCTCGCCCTTCCCTCTTAAGTTGAAAACAAACTAGATTTAATATGCTGGATACCGGTATACAACTGCCAGCACGTCAGCCAACGTTCTCGTGATCTTGCTTGCTTGTACTTTACGATGTGAAAGTTGCATGCACCCGAGTCAAGACCTCTCCCACATTACTTATTCTCACTCGTCGATTTTGTAGATGTGTTGCCTTTGTTTATTGTTCGCGTAGAGAAAATGTATATCTTAAAACGGCCTCTTTGACGATCGTGTTATCGGAGTACGACACGCTGTTAGGCAGTGGAAACAAAACTAACGAGATGTCGCGTGACCGCATCTGTCACTCGAAGGCTGACGCTTGGACACATGGTTTAGGATAGAAGCAGTCTTCATATGCTTCGTTCAGAAAGCCTATCAACAACTTCCTTCGCAAATTTGCTAAGTCTGCTGAACGTTGTGTAGAACGTTTGTCACGTTTATGCTCGAATGCTCAAAACGCATCGTGTGCAATTTGATGCTGCCAGAAGACTTGCATGTTTTTTCGTGAAATTGTTTTGTTCACACGTTTTTGCTGTCGACACACAACCAACGCAAAATAATACTGTAACAACAGGATCCGTTTCTGCAAAACGTTTTCTGCAGAATCAGACAAAACCCCTTTCAGTCAAGCTGTATCCGTATCTGGATTTTGTTGTTGTCCCACGTGCGTGTAGAGAGATGACAAGATACGATCTCGAATCCTTTTGGCTATGAGACCAAATCCCCAATAACTTTAATAACTTTATCGTACTACTCGTTGCATATGCCTAAGTCTTTTGTCCTTTATGCATACATCCTGGTGTGTGCAACGAAGCTTAGCCGTATTGGAATAAATGGTCTGGGGAGCTGAAGGTAGCTAAGGTTTATTCACGGCCTCGCGGAAATACTTTTAACAGTTGGTGTTGTAATTCTGGAAAGGGGATCTTGGCAAAGTCCCCGCTAGGACTGCCGGCCAGGGTAGTGTGAGAGGCTACCGTGCTCCATTTATTCCTTCAGCGGCTATGGGAACTATGCTGGCAAATTCTGGACAATCTTTCGGCCCCTGCGATGATCGGAAATTTCCCGGATCGAATCTCTGGGTTGGCACCTCCCTTTACCAGATATTTCTTCTTCTCTAAAATTGAGCCGGTTTAGCCATACAAGCATTAAGTTGCTTCGGCTGACTTAAGGCTCAAAGAAATTAAATTAAAAAAAAAAGTGTATCAGCAGTAACCATCGCAGCAGTATTGGGTTTCGCTGTGTCTTCCAGACAGGGACCGACCAGGCCATTTGTTGAGCAAGTTATTAATCCCGGATGGTCACAGTGGTTCCAAGCACGCTATCTCGATGCTGCGCTAGCTTCCTGAGATATTTGGGTGTCCTGCAATCCTTCAAGAAGTCAGGTCTTGATCTTCCTTTGCCGCTGATCTTTACAGCATATCAGTTACTTTTTATTGTAACAATTTTATCGAAATCTGCTTTACTTGATCTATTGAATGTCAAACCTGCTCTTGTAACAGTGCTCGGCCTCCAACAATGTCCTTGGTAACCATGAACTAATGATCTTACAGGTAGGCTGTCACTAGTCATCAAATGAAAGTATGGAGAATCTAGCACCCTGTTGCTTGTATATTAGTCGAAGAAATATCCAACTCCATTTCTTTGAAAGAAACACACAAGCCACAACCTCTTTAATTGTTGAATCAAAATTTGGTACGTCCTCGTGCTCCTGAAAGCAAGCTGTACAGGTTAACGTTATCACTGCCGCTATAATAATATAGTAGGTGTCGGCCAGTATGCTAGAGCAGTGACACGACGTAGTATTATTGTATACAATTCTATGCTGCAGCCTTAATAGGTTAGCTGCAAGGGCACTGCAGAGAGAAACAGAAGGGCGTCATACCGAACCCGATGCTGTGAAGAGTGATATCTTAGACCTAAAACGCGCGATTTTTGTTGTTGGAGAAAACAACGTTATTTTAAGCCTAAGAAATCCGCTCTTCCGTTGTTTTTCCCTCCATTTTTATGTAGTGAACCTTGTAGTTATGCCCTCCAAAAACCATACTGGTGCCAATATGGCGGCAAATGTCACTGGTCTATACAGCTTTTTGAATGCCCAAGCGGTAGATGTTCAGTGGAAGGAACTACCGTCGTAGCAGTTGTTGTTTTTTTTTTGCTGCAGGAGGGAGGAAACCCTCGTGCAACGGGCGAGAAACAACTGGAGAAAAACCTGTACATATACACTTCCCTTCCCAGGATCGAACCCGGGTCTGTAAGATGCCAGAGATGTACAGTCAGGACCAGGACGCCTATCGAATCTGACGCCCCCAGTGCTCGCAGCTACCCGTGCACCCGTATATGGTTGCATAGTAGTTCTTACGGTTTTCTGTTGGTGACAACTTCCAAGGCTAGCCGTTGCTCGCAGGGCCGTTAGGACCCTTATTGAGAATTCACAAAACTTTAGGTCTGTTCTTTTTATTTTAAATGCTCTCATCGTAATTCCACTGTCTACATTGACTCATTTCTGCTTCTAATAATTATTAGAGCACGTTTACGCAACCACTCGCTTTTGCATTCTCGCAGCTAGAAGCTAGAAATCACCTCAAATTCCAACATGGCGGCGGTTTTATGTCTGCCGCCACGCAACGAAAACAGCAAATAACGTGAGTTCAGAAGCGTTTGGGAAAATTGTTTCGTCATTGCTTATAAATTCTTATGAATTCTTTCGTCATGGCTTATGAATTCTTTATATTATTGGCATGGATTATAAGACTACAAGTATTTACTCAAACGATGTCGGATTTAGCTAATCCATTTAGCGTTGTTACCATGGCAATGTCACCTTTGCCATCGCGATTGAGTTCTAGCTGCGAGAATGCAAAGGCAAGTCGCTGCGTAAACGCGCCCTTAAAGCTGGGACTTTTTTTGAGCGGTGGCTTGCTCCTTTTCTCATGTTTGTGATTTTCCACTTTTTAGTTGCGTAATATACCACAATCACAACTAATGTTCTTCACGTCGACTGCATTATATTTAATATATTAGCTCTTTACTTCCTAATCTATGCCCTAATGGCCATCACTCTTCATCTTGGATTTCTCTCATCATGTATTTAGCTTAACGCCACTTATCTTCCTCCAGTCCTTTATTGTTGCATTACCATCGCTCCATTGTTTTTAATGCATTCTGTGGGTCTTTACCTTTTATACATGCGCACCTCGTCTTCTCGACCTCGGCGTAAGAGATCTGGCAACTTCGGCCGAGGTTGGAGAAGCGAGTCGGTGACAAGGCAACGGCTTCGCAGATTAATATTTATGGTCTCCCTCGCACTAACTTCAACGTGAATGAACGGTCTCAGTCTCGGGACGGTGAATTCCTGACGGACGAAAGGGACGAACCTGCTCGGTTGGCCTGGTCGCGGCACCACTTGGAGCGATGGCTCCCGCCGCGCCCGAAGACAACGACGCCTTCAACAATTTATGGCGGCCTGAATAATCGGAGAAGGTCGTTGGAGAAGTTCCGTTGGCCGCGTGACAGACCGAAGAATGGAGGGTTAGTTGCGCAGGTCTGTCTGGTCGTTGTCGACTTGACTTTGGAAGAAAAGTGGTAGTCAACGGGCAAAAAAAGGTTGAGAGGGTTAGAACCATCCGTTAAAAGTCTTTGCTGAGGTGCCGTCTTTCTTTTGTTTTCGTGGTTGAAAAAAAAAAAAAGGAATGGATTTTATGTCGACTCATACCGGGCGTGACTTCTTTAGGAGGGTCGGCGAATTGGGGAGAAAAAAAGTCTGAAAGGTTCGACCACGCGACTGACTAAAGGTGACAACTGGCCTGCGAATTGGTTTTATTAATTTTGGGCAGCGATTACGTTTGGTAATTAAGAAAGCAGGGTGTCTACCAGTCAGGAAAGTCAGGGAATTAACTAGTGGGTCAGGAATTCAGGAAAAAGTCTGGAAAGTTGATGTTGGGTCAGGAATTTGCTTATTATCAATTGAGGAGTTCCCTGGAAAAAAGGCATAAAGTCACTTGTGCCCTTTTTTCACCTCCTAACAAATCTGGTAGAGCACCTCTCAGTCTATGGAATAAGGGCACAAACGGTAGGAAGTCAACCAAGAGAAGCGCTTTACACGTATTTTTTTTTTATTTAACGCTGGATGTCGCCGCGAGATGGCGCTGCTTTTCAACATGGCCACCGCCACTGACGATTTTTTCGCTAATTTCCTATATTACTGAACATATCTGTTACAAAAATATGTATTAAAGAGCAACAACGTGAATGTATATCCCATCAGAAAATGCTAACTTTCAAAGATTAAGTATACAATTCTCAGTTCTCAGTCTTTTGCCCTTTTTCTCAAAACATGTATTTTTCATTGGTGCCCTTTTTCCAGGGAACTCCTCAATTTGAAACTAGTGATTTTATCACTGGTAGGGCAGGGCAATTTTATTTTCGCCTAAATAGATTAACGTTGGCTAAAATGTAATACTTTGAAGTACGTTGGGTAACACATTGTATCTGTTACTTTTGATTCGGCTTCTTGTTTTTAGGCCTAGTAGGGGAAATTAGGCCTAGCTGAGCAACGGTGTGCTATTTATCACGCACTTTTTTACTATACTATGCGTTTAGATGGGCTGCTTAAACGACAAGATAGCAAACACCAAAACTCATTCATAGCTGAATCTGCTAGCAGAGACGTTTTATTTTGAATGTTATAATATTTTTAATACGGGTTAGGCCTACCATTTTTGCACCCTTTCTGCGTGTCAGAGTTTTGCGTGTTTCGTGGTGAATTTAAGTATAAATCTGGCTTGACATGTGTTTATTTTTGTGGTTTTGGCGGAGAACGTTAGTGTGGGAATAATGTGCAGAGGCCACTGGCTTCCTCCAGAACCCCTAGTTGGGAGCAGCCCCTCTCAAGGTTTTCTCGAAAAAAAAGTTAGTGAGTCAGGAAACTTACAAAAATTTCGGAAAAAGTCTGGAATGTTCAATACGGTGTTATGGTAGACACCGTGCGTTAAACTACGCCGTTGAGAAAAGAAGATAATTGTGGTAATGACGGGCGTGTATAGAGCAGTGACATTTGCCGCCATCTTGGCACCAGTATGGGTTTTGGAGGGCATAACTACAAGGTGCACTACATAAAAGTGGAGGGAAAAACAACGGAAGAGCGGATTTCTTAGGCTTAAAATAACCTTGTTTTCTCCAACAACAAAAATCGCGCGTTTTAGGTCTAAGAAATCACTCTTCACAGCTTCGGCTTCAGTATGACGACCTTCTGTTTCTCTCTGCAGTGCCCCTTGCTGCTAACCCATTAAGGCTCCAGCATAGAGTTATATACAATAATACTACGTCGTGTCACTGCTCTATTCGTAGTTAGTCGACATGATTGTTCCACATCTAATCTCTCAACCCCCCACACTTGCTGGAGTAAACAGGAAGGCATTTAAATTCGTAATAGTGAAACTAGTGTTTCCCAAGTGGGTGTTGAGTGCGTGCATCTTATACTTGCCGAGAGCTGTCATCAGGTTTTGACACACTGTATTTCAAAACGTATTACACAGGGAATAATGAATGATACATGGAAATAAAAGTTTTAAGTATCTGAGTTTGAATCCCGACATTAACATTGTGTTAAGTGTCCCAAGTGTTTGTGCATATCATCATAAATTCTCAGTGTGGCTTCCTCCGGTCACATTACACACCTTGCGATAATCGAGTTCCATCCACATCTGCGTTACCATCTCTTTACTAAAGGCAAGAATTTATAGGGTTGGGGAGGAGAATTTGAGACTGAGACCCATACTGAACGTCTTAGATCAGTTTCTATTAGTTCAGTCCAAGTTTACAGAGGGCGCCATGTATGGAAATTTCTACTCAGTTTTCAGATTACAGTTAAACTGAACTAAACGAAACTAGCTTGTATTTAATTATTTTTTTTACTTTAGCTTTGTTGTAATGTAGTTTACTTTAGATTTGGGCTGAAAAATGAGCAAAAATTACCAGAAGGAATGCGTGGCGCCCTCTGAAAACTCGCACAGAACTAATAGAAACCAATCTTACGTGTTTCAGTAGGGAATTTTTAGAGTTACAAATTCTCCTCCCCAGCCCTATAAATTCTTGCTAAAGGCCACCACAACTCGTGTTTTTAAATTTATTGACGCCATCGTCGAATGCTTTGTTGGCACGGTTGTTGTGTTCCATACTGTCTCTGGAATGAATGATGTACGGCAACAACTGATGAACAACATTTCTCATATTCTAGAACACAGAATGCGTTTTGCTTACACACGCCATTTTTGATGCGGCCACGGATTATTCTGACACCTGGCAGCAAACCAGTGTGACCAGATTTTAAAATGAAGAAATTCTACCAGTGTACCCAAGAAATGCTACATCCCATTATTTAAGCAATTAAAAAATGCTACTAAAAATGCTACGTTGTAATAAACTAACGTCAAAAAATATACGAATAAACTATACCCCACGCCATGGCTGTTTACTGTGACGTGCATATCACGTGACTGGGCTACTCCAATCAGACGGCCAAACAGCCGTTGTTCTCGTTTGTTATTGGCTAACTCAAGGTGACGTCACGGCAAACAGCCATTGCGCATGGTTTAGAAGTAAATCCGGTTTGAGACTACAGTAAAGGCCGTAACACAACACGCCAAAAAAAAGTGACTAAATCGACCATAGACGTAGAATGAGGAGCAGGTTCGGTAGCTGCTACCATCTCAACATCAAGTTGAAAAAATTTCCAAAGTCTGCCGACTGATGGCTCCACTTAACTTTATTAAACAAGTCAACTCGCTCCTAGGAGCATTACATGACGAAAGACGAGAAAAAATTAACAAAAAAGCAGACGTAGTAACAAAAATAAATAAACGTTAATTTCCACAACATTTTGAATTAGCAAAATAAGACAAGATAACACTTACAAACCAGTTCAGAAAAAACACCGTAGCTATTTGTGTCGCCTTT
The DNA here is from genome assembly GCA_023313725.1 of Lithobius niger. NCBI lineage: Eukaryota > Metazoa > Arthropoda > Chilopoda > Lithobiomorpha > Lithobiidae > Lithobius > Lithobius niger. Next base: position 8,012 of record JAHWFP010132626.1, on the reverse strand, counting down.
TTGCGCAGCATTGTGGAAGACAAAGCCGTTTCGGCCTTTACTGTTATAGGATTCTATATGTAAAGTTCACCGCAAAGTTTGCTTACTGCGTAAAAAAAAGCTGCCAAAATATGCAAGTCTAAACTTTTTTGTTAGCACCCTCCAGAACCGTAAACGGTCAGGTCACCAGATTCAGGTGATGTCAAATAGAACGGGTAGTTTTGAAGGTCCCTTTATGGTTCTAGAGGGTGCTAACAAAAAAAAAGTTTGGACTTAGACAAAGTTTGCTGTTGCGTGTTTGATGGACCACCCTGTATTCACTCACTTGTGATTCTGTTCTCTTCACAGTGTTGGTTCCACTGTGTTTCTTTGTTTAATGCGTTCTGATCGAGTTACGTAATACTGGGTGATTATAAATGATTCATCAGGTTTTAATAATGATTATGACGGAAAAATTCGCTAACCATCTTGAGCGTGGGAATATTTACAGCTAATTCCCTTTCGTTAGGCTTCGAATGCAGTTAATTAAGAACTTATGCCGAGTAAAGGGTGTACAGCTGTTCAAAGAAATAGGCCCACTTTTAAGTATCATTACACTGTGAAGACGGCGTACATCGCTGTGGACTTACTCAGCCTACACACTGTAGTGGCAGTACACATTCTGTACAGTCTGTTCTATCAGTAAACATACTGAGTACTGGCAATACGCAGTGTATGTGGAGGATGGCATGGTGCACATTATCTTCATTAGTGTCTCTTTTACATCCTCAGACAACTTTTTTTAACTATTTTTTTTTAAGTCCCGTTAGTGCCTTAGTCGGTCCAAATAGCGGCACATCGATTTACGCCGCCGCTGCAGCAAAATAAATTGTGGGTCGCCGCGGCCGCCGCCGAAGAATCTGTGACCGGCGCACACCTCTAGACCGTAACAGCGCCTATACTGTAAGGCCATCAGTACCTTCCTAAAGCACCGAACAGAGCGAACAGAACGCACCACTGTTACAGACAGTTGGCGCCAAACTAGACGTCGCGCGTGCGCAGTGATGTTGCGTCAGCCGTTCAGTATCTTCCTAAATACAATACAACCCTAAAACTACAATATAGCTCACCGAGCTCAGCAGCGTATTGATACGTCATACCTTCGCCGCGATCAGTCCTAGCTAGTGGATTTGACCTGGATTGGCTAATAGATGCGACCTGGCGAGAGTAATGCCAAATTGCGAACCATCTCAGGGAGGTTTGAGCATGCGCGAGCTAACAGTTTTGACGAAACAGATTCGTCGCTGACGATGTTGCCGTCAATCAAGCCGCATCAACACGGCTATTAGCAGGGAATGTGCCAAACTGTCACTAACAGTGGTGCGTTTGGTTCGCTCTGTTTGGTCGTTTAGGAAGGTACCGCATCAGTCCCGGATTGATAAGTCGATTCGGGCTACATCTGTTGGTGGTGGTGCTTGGCGTTCAGCGTTGAACAGAATCAAAATAAATAAGCAGAAATCGCTGTAAATTATATAAAGGAAAGAGGAAAAACAAGCCCAAACAAGGAAAACAAGATGTGTCCGATCTACTTAACTGAGAGAACCCTGCTGCCAATTAAGCTGATGAATGTACTCAGTTAGTTGATCAACTTTGAACGAGTAAGCTGATGAACACTTCACAATACCGTTGATGCTTATTTGATGACTAGCATCGTACCCGGCTTCGATTGTTTGACCGGGGATTTGTTTGACCCGTGGTTCTTTCCCAGTATTTGCTGCCTGATCGTTCACTGCAACAGTCAATTTTTCTTTGTGTAACACTCCCCTTTCCGTCAATCCTCTCGCTCCGCAAAGCAATATCGTCATCAAATAGTGGCTGTGACATAAGAACTGCCCCCCAACGGGCATTCCGCGTTCAGGCCCCTCCCCACTCCCAGTAGCGTGCGAAAAATAACTTCTTCATACATGACGTCATTTAAGACATGCTTTGCGATGACCGCGCAGAGCAAATTGTTAGTCGAGGTAGCAATGTGCCAATTTGAACTTCTTTTCAGGGCAACAACGTCCCAGTTTCAACTTCAAGCCAAAGAATTGACACACTCGCACGTTTTCATTGATCCCCTTCCGGGCGTCGTCGTTGCGGTTGCTTCATTTCTGCTATGAGACTTTGGTTTATAATGTAAGAAGAAGAAGATGTAATACGTAACAATTTTATACTACATGAATGCTCCACTGTCCGGATTGGGTATCGCGACTTGTATAGGCTACTTCGTGTTCGAGCTTAAAGGCGCACTTACGCAGCAACCCGCCTTTGCATTCTCTCAGCTACGATTTCATCGCGATGGTAGGTAAAGGAGTCGTTGCCATGGCAACAACTCTACCTGGATTAGCTAAGTCCGGCATCGTTTGAGCAAAAGCTTGCAGTCTTACAATCCCTCCTGACAAAACAATTTTTCCAGTCGCTTCTGAACTTACGTTATAGATGCAGGGATGCTGCCGGTGTGAAAAAATATGAAAAATGTGAAAATTTGCTAGTGGCAAAATAATATGTGAAAAATGTGAAAAAAATTAAAAGTGGGAATGTGAAAAAAATTGAAAAAGGCTGGTACTCCCGGCAGCATCCCTGAGATGTTTTCGTTGCAAGTCGGTGCTGCTAAAATCGTCGCCATGTTGGAATTTCGGATGAATTCTAGCATCTAGCTGCGAGAATGGAAAGGCGAGTCCTTCCATAAACGCTCCCTAATTACTCCATTCCGACCATTCTTCCCTTTAGGGATAGCACGATAATCGACAATTCGATAATATTACGATAAAAAGTATCGTCGATTATCGTGTCACACTTTTCTGATTTATCGAAATATCGTGCAAACCCCGATGTTTAATATTGTCATATCTCGGAAACCGTAAGAGCTAGAAACACGCGGTTTGCGGCGTTGCGTGGATGATTACAGTGACTCCCCAACAAAGTGTTCAACATTGTTGCTAGCCACTTGAGTGTGTAGGAGAGTTAGTTTAAGGCAAACCATATTTGAGCATTAAGTATAGCAGCACAATTGCTCAATTGTTTCTATGGTGGTGAGGCAGTAATGGACAATGGCAAGTGCGTTGTCATATCTACTGGCGAAATGGCGAGTGCCACACAATTCACATACGTGGATGTTGCGCTGAGCGCTTCGTCTGTGGTTTATTTTAATTCACAAAATAAAAATGATTATTCCAGCCTCTAAATTTGTTTTATCGAGATATCGATTATCGCTATAATTGTGAAAAGTGTATGGGGATAAAGAAAAATTTGTATCGTGCTACGTCTTATTTCCCTTTTTTGTCCCCATTGCTAACTTTAACTTGCTTACCAGTACAGGGTGGTCCACAAAAACTGACGACCCAACATTTTCTAAGTCCAATTTTTCTAGTTAGCACCCATCAGTACCAGGAGAGGACAGAAATCTTCCTGTTTCATTAGCTTTGATTTGTCCTTTCTTGTTTCTGTTTGGTACTAACTAGAAAAGTTGGACTTAGAAAATGTTGGGTCGTCAGATTTTGTGAACCACCCTGTATAATAACGTAACATTAGTAATTTGGGTACGGTGAGCGTGCCACCAAACGCAACATCCAACCAATAAACGATTTACGCTTGACCCAGTAACTAACTATTCGCGAGTTAATGTCCGTCCCTCCGAAGGCTCAATGACGTCATTCCTTCCTGTCAGCATGTCGCCCCGGATATCTTTCCCTTCTCCCCATTCAATCACACAGTTCGACGCGGAGTTTATAATTCAATGTTTAGCCGCCACTAAATCTGTATGTATTACGCAAGAGGTCGGCAGCAACGAGCAACGGCCAACGGCCCTGCGCGTCTGGTTGGAGGGATTGCAATAAGGAAAGCTTTTCAGGACAGCATGGTTCTCGAAGGGGCTACTTCGAGAGAACCTTGAGCCTTATCATTAGGTAATCATTAGAAAGTGGGCATCATGAACATGGAAGAATATAATGGGAAACGATTATGAGTAAAAGGGGATCATTAGCAGAGGGGCGGGTGAATTTTAGTCACCGGATGCGCTCATTGAACGAGCGAAGCGACGGAAAATCAGTGTTTGCTAGCCAGTGTGCACAACAATTTGAAGAAACTTAATTCGGTCGAATACGGACATACACATGAGCTACCATACCTAACCAGTGTTGCTTACCGTGCATTCGACACCCCTCTTCACCTAGTAATTCTTTAACATCATTGTTTACGTGAATATGGGACAGCACTATGAGGGGCGTCTTTAAATTAAGTATTCAAAAATACCTAGATTGATTAATAAACGTTTAGCCGTGAATGCACAAGTTTAAAACAACCGGAAGCCAACGTCTCGAATCATGATCTGACTCGTTATCAAAGGTACATTCAATAAAAAAAAAAAAAAGACTCCCGAAAGCGGTAATCAGCTTAAAATAAAAAATAAAAAGCTAAGCTTTTGTCCATATTCATCATTTTAAAAGTCGGTTAGGACAGGAGTACAAAACCATGGGCAAAAACGTGCACCAAAATCTAAAAATAGGGCGATCTCCTTTGTACAAAGCAATGTACCGACAGAAATGAGGTGAGTGGCGTTGTTGTCTTCTTATATACTGATTAGCTGAAGGTGGTGTGGAAGGCATTGCAACACTGGTTTCCAACACCCATGTTTGACCGAATTAAGATTCTTCACATGGTTGCGCACACTGACTAGCACACGATGATTTTTGTTCGCTTCGCTCACTCACTCAGCGCATCCAGTGACCTAAATCCCCCCGCCCCCCTCCCTGCTAATGATCCCATCTTTATAGTGATCATTTCCATTATACTCTTCCATGTTCACGTTCGCGGAAATATCAGCACTTTATGTGGCTCAAATCAGCCCCCCCTCCCCCCTCTCCCCTGCACTGCTAATGACCCCCACCTTCCAATGATCACTTCTATTATATTGTACCAGCCATGTTCCCAAATAAGGCTCATGGTGGTCTTGAAGCACCCCTGTGAGAAATGCGCTGTTCCGTAAAGCTTTCCTGCAATGCAATCCCTCCAACTAGACGCGCGGGGCCATTGCCCTTGCGGGACCGTGCCCGTGGCTGGGCCATGGCTGCCTGACCTCTTGTGTAATTGTATATATAGATTTTAAGTTACTACTGTTGGTGGTGGTGGTGGCAAGACGCCGTTGTTGGCGGGGGGGTGGGAGGTTGGAGGAAGGGGATTATTAGCAGAGCTTAATATAATCAAGGCTTAAATGGGTGCGAAAGTTTGGATTCTGGTAAAGGATTGTCTCAGTTTGGAGCGCTGGCAACGTGCTGCTGACATACTGACAAAGCGGAAAAAAGGTACCAGTGTAAAGGCTGGAAGGGCCTTGCCAAACAACACCGTGCCTTCGAAGAAAAAGAAAAAGGATACTTGGGGCAATCTTGATTCGAGATTAAAGTCTTCGAAGACTCCCCGTCTTCCCACTACTCGTTTCGATATAACTGATCGAAATTTCTTGTCCGCCTGTCTTCTGGAAAACATGTTGTTGGTATCTGTTGAGTTGTGGTCGGTACCTTGCAACCACGACGATAAGATGGGGAGCCCATGAGTCCACCAACCCCTTGAAACACGCCTTGTGTTTTTGCTTCCTATTTTGTGGTGAGAGGCTGTTTTGGCGTTGGCCCATTCCAGTGATGGGTGGCAAATTTAATTTCGTAACATCACGTTCGAATTCTTGGCTCTCGCGTATACGTCAACACGCCTTTGCTGTTGAGAGATATGAATCTCATCTCCGGAAAGGTGGCAGGCTCCTTCAATTTTTGTAATGATTTTCTTTCCTACACTTCCTTCTTTTGGGTCTACATCATCCCTTTTGCATGCCCCCTCCTCTAAATCCCCCCCCCCCCATTTCTCAACCCCTCCCCTCCCACTAGTACCCGAGGGTGTTGCCGTGAACACGCTTCGTAATGCTTAGGCGTATGCAATTTTCTCGATACAATTTTTTACCTTTTTATATGTATGTGCCGCGTTGCGCTACCAGTCATCTTCTGAAATATGATGACATCGGGGAATTTAATTTTTGTTGTTGGCACTATCTTGCGGGTGCGTTGAAGCGGAGAGGTTTCAACAACGGGCGACCTTTCAAGCTGAAGTGAATGCTTTTGTGTTGTCAAAAATTCGTTACCCGAGGGAATGACCACTTAAAGGTACAGACCCACCCAACAGTGTTGCCAGGTGTGGGTACCCTCCCCCTCCAGATCTGGGTATTGATAGCTGTTTGGGGTGAAACGGAGACGGAAAAAATGTGCGATGAAAAAAGGGGATGGGGTGAGGGGAGGGGGGCGACAAAAATTTGGGGTTATTCTAGGGCGGCGAAATTTATTGCGCTTACTTATTTATTGGGTGGTCAACGTGGCTGAGCGGTGAGAGAGCTCAGCCTGGTTGCTGGAGGTTTTCGGATCTGGTCGAACACCTGGAAAGGGGATCTCGGCAAAGTCCCTGCCCCGACTGCCGGCCAGGATAGTGGGTGAGGCTGCCATGCTCCTTCAGCAGCTTTGGGAACTATTCTTGCCAATTCTGGACAATCTTTCGGCCCCTACGATGATCAGAGGTTTCTCGGATCGAATTCCCGGGTTGGCACCTTCCTTTACCAAATATTTCGTAAGTCTGGCAATGTTCAAAATTGAGCCGGTTCAGCCACACGAGCATTAAATTGCTTCGGCTGACTTAAGGCTCATTGTAGATTTGTAGTCATTACTGCATGCCAGGGTAGATACGTGGATAGTAACGCTTTTCTGAAAACATGTGATAAAATAATACCTGCTTTCACGAACAACACCAGAGGGCAGCACGTGTCTGGTGCTCGTAGGAAGCGAACCTTGAAATAAAAAAAATGGCGTCATCGTTACCATGGTAATAACGACACTACCTGCGGAAATTGACGAAATACTCGTACGTGGGCAAATCCGGAATTGAAGAACTTAATCTGCGTTCGATTCAAACATATAGTAGTTACAGTAAACGTGAACCACGGAAGACGCTTCAGCCTGAACGACCGCTCAGCACTCTTATGGAACGCAAAACCATGTGTACTTATCTCCACTCGTAATGACAACCCGTTTTAAAATTGAATTTATGGATTTAAAAAACAAAACTTGATCAGCCAGTTCTGATGTTTCTTAAAATTATCTGATGCCCTAATATGACTTATGATATACTTATGATATAATTTAAGCGATTAATTTTGTATTCTTATCGTGATCAATTTGTTTTAGTGACGCTAAATAGTTTTGATCCCCATGATGCTTTGCGTTTCCTGTTACTTGACGACAGGGTCCTCTGGCGGTAAATCGTTGAAAGCGGGTACTGGTTTCATCAGAATGTTTACCGTTGTTAGAGAAAGAGCGGCACTACCTGTGCATTCTACCCTGCTTCAAGGTAAAGGAATTCTTGCACAACCTCACCAACAGGCTGCCGCCAGCAGCAGCGTCACAGGAGGGAAAATGGGCTTTAGTTGGTGATTCGTTAATTGTCACATTGCTGTGCAGCTTAAACGATAGTGTTACTTGACCTTGAGCGATGGTGTGTATTGATTGTGTTGATATTTGAGATCGCCATCAGAAACCCAAGTTTCAATTTCATAAGTTTCGTTTTAGTTTTGCCTTAGGAGTAATGTCCATGTAACAAGGGAGCTATTGTAGATTTTTAAAATAATTTTTCGTGATTATTTTTACAGGATAATCAGGATATTTTTACAGGTTTTTTTTTCTATAAAAAATGTTCCTTTGGGATGCTGGAAAATTTAGCAGTTTACTAAGGGGGGGGGGGGCTGCGCCGCCATTTTAGGGCCAAGTGCTTGCAAGCATCTGGCAGCAATGCCTCCAAACGAGATACTCATCACTTTTTCTCGATATTTACCGTGTGAAGTACAACATAATATGTTGAACAGGAGAACCCCAAAGTGCACATGTAAAACCAACACAACCCGACGTTTCGAGCTAGCTCCAGCTCATTATCAAGGGAAATACAAGATACACTTAAAGTTGCAAACAGACAAATGCAGGCAAAACTGC
>JAHWFP010132625.1:5236-30311 GCA_023313725.1 Lithobius niger | reverse complement strand
TCGTGGGTCGTCAGTTTTTTGTGGACATTTAAAGTCTTAAAATTAATAATGTATAGGCAAAAAGTTTCCACCTTACCATTTTCTGGGAGCAGTGAGGGAGTGTTTTCACAGCAGGATGTCCGAAGCTACCTCGCCATTTGCCAGGAACCACAAGGATTGAGACAGCTTCTTCAGGAGTTCGTGGGTACAGGAAGGAGTAAAACTTCTTCATTGTCATAAAAATAACACCAAATTCGCTTAAATTCATTTCAAGGACACCTACTCTGTCCTGCAAATTTTCAAGACAGGAGGCTACGAGGGCGACCAAATTCAAATGCTAAAGTGGTCAGAACGAATTCGAATGTACAAGTGGTCAGAAAGAAAGATGTAGTTCAAAGTTCGAACATCCTCAAGGCCTGAAGAAGCCATCTGAGGGATGTTGAAAATTTGCAGGACAAAGTAGGTGTCCTTGAAGTGAATTTAAGCTAACTTTTTGGTGTAATTTTTATGACGAGTCGAACTCTTCATTGTATAAGGTGCTGTTGCTAGTTGGTCAGGAAGTTTTCTGGGTGTTCACCAAAGGCCGGGCTATAGATGACAACTTTTAAGTGGGTCAACATTGTGGCGTGCTTACGCCCTTTACGTCAAAGTTTGTTGCACAACATAAGTTCTGCGAAAAGGGGCGGGCGGCCAGCGTTGACAAATTTGTAAATCTCGATAGGTTTTCGAGTTTAATTTTTTGTGGCCAAAAGGTTATTTCTTGTATTAACAAGATTGAAAGCTAAATTACTATAATGGTTATGAAACTAAGAGTAATTTGAACTATGTTTAAGCTACTTAAAAGATTTAGGAACTTGTGTTATTTTGAAAGGTTTAAAAGGCTTTCAAGACAAATTTAAAGGACTTAAAAGCATAACGATACACAATTAAAAGGTTTGGATTGTGGTACTAATTAAAAGATTTAATTCAGTTATGGAACTGATTAAAAGATTTAATGGGCCTAGAGCAATGGTTCCCAACCTTTTTCAAACTGCGACCCCCTCCTAAACAAATTATTTTTTTTCCCGTGACCCCACCCCAAAGTCGCATCCAAAATGTTGTTTTAGATTAAAAAGATTAGTTGTTAGAATGGAGAGATTATAATTAAAACTAGTTGTGCCCGTGCCCGTGCTGCAGCCCACTAGACGTGAGCTAGTCCGACGAACTACTATACTACACCATTGCTATATTTATTACGTGGTTGGTGTTCGCATTCATGAACACGCATTTTTCCAAATGCGTCTGTTAAGCGGAAGTGATTTCAAGAGACCGAGAGCTCACTCCAGCAACTTGGGCAGCGGTTGATTTTTGAGCTCGCACGAGGTAAAAGCTTATCCGCTAATTCCGGTTGGATCCATCTAAGAGTTGCAGCGAAAGGTGTGTCACTCTTTCTCAATAGATACACTATGAATGGTCTTTCAAGTTTGCTCACTGTCTTCTGTGTAATGGTAGTACCAAACTATCTGCAGAACAGCATGTTTGGTATTCTTATATTTTAGTGGTACTGGAAGAGACTGTACATAGCAATTTTAAGTCTCAACAACTGAAAGGAACATACTAATAAGTGTTGTAGCCTGGGTATTCCAGTATCAGTGCCAACTCTGGCACCCATTTTAGTGGTCCGACTTAAAAGCTGTATCAGTCAAGGTTGCAACATTTAAATAAAATCCTATCACAGTTATACAACTGAATCAAAACCACACTAAAAACATCTTCGGGACAAGTACAACACCAGAGTGTGACCTGGCATGGAAACCTGTTTGTGGCATTCCTTTTAAGGCTGACAAATCTTTTGACCATAAATCAGCCTTTACTGAATGATACACACATTTCTATTGAAAACATAATTGAAATTAAAAACTTTTGAGTCGGGCCAGTTATAAAAGAATGTTCCCCTGCTTGGAATGCTTTAATAAGCCTATATACAAGTAGATAATTCTACATCACAGCAAAAGAACTTTGTATAAAGAAAATACAAATGCTCCTTGAATTACAATACACATTGCTGCATATTTAAACATAAATAACAATATTTAACAATATGCTCATGGAATCACAGCATTCATACATATTTCTTAAGTTTATTATTACACCTACTAGAATATAGTCAGTTTTTTATGATCTTTGCGCGACGTCTGTTCTCGCTGAATGGATTTTTCCGTTTTTCGCAAATGTAGTAACTGTTCTTCACTAGCGGCAATTTTATTCTTCAACTGTGCTGTAACCACCTTGTCACTATAACAAATGGAATTTTAAAGACAAAATAAGTTTTTACTAGGGATGGGCTATAATGCGATATTTCCATATTATCACGATATACACCACACGCGATAGTGATATCGCAATGCTTTTCATGTTTCACGATAATCGCAACTTCAAACTCCTTTTATCTGGTTCACATCGGAGTGCAACACTGTCGATAATTTCGCTAAATATTGAGCGATTTTGACGTTCAAATACACCATTTTAATCGGTTTTTTTTCGCCATCTTTCCAATGGGGCAAACTAACAAGTCTCTAGCTGTATCCGTTCTGAGGTTATTTTCGAATATACCATTTAATTTACATTTTTAAACAAACATGGCCTCCAAATGAATACGAAAAATTGCTGCTCATTTCTAATTTTAACAGGACTAATGCTACAGAGTGATTGTCTGTTGATTAATTAATATCAATATTTTCACATCGTAACAGGTCACCTAGTTATGCAGAAAATGTTAGGATTGCGCACACTTTTTTTAGTTATGGTATAATTCTGAGTGTGGCTTTTCTGCGAGTGTGGCTCATATGGTATTTCAAATACTTATGGTACTTAAGCTTTTTGATACCCATCCAGCGTTAGCCATGGTGCCAGACAGAGAGGGGGACAATTTGCTAGCTAAATCCTATCGGAAATTATAGATTCTTTTACATGCCACAATCGACATGAGCACGAGACATCACTGGTCCCTTTTTTACCCGAAAAAAAAATACCAGGAGTGGCTTAGGCAAGACTCCAACCCAGGACCTCTGGCACATGAGACGGTCATGCTAACGATCAGGCCACCTTGCCTCACGCCTCTATTGTACTCTGGAAGGGCCCTTGCCTGTTCCTCCAGGTGGCGTCCTTTCAGTGACCCGGATCATGACGATGGGGCAACCTAGGTACATAGCTATGTGGCTCCTACCCCTGGTGACACAGGGCGTTATTAAATGTCGTGGTCCTGAAGCCTTGCGACGTGGCGATGTCGGCTTATTGAGTACATTGTGCATGACGTGGATGTCGCCCAACCTAGGGGCTCCATCCGAATTCGCCTTTTAATTTTGATTGTCCTTTCTAAAAGGTAAGAATATCTCCCGTGTCCTTGGACCACACCAGAGCTGGAGCACGAGGGTGGGATGGGATGGTGGGTTGAAAGCATTTACCGCTCGTCTAACTGACTTTTAACTACTTAATTTCGTATATACAACCACTTATTAATATTCCAACTGTGCTGATTATAAAGTTCACACACTCAACAGGTAAGCCCGAAGAGCCCAAGCCTACTTGGACTTGGTCCAATCCGTGGAAAGGGGGAGGGGGATGCTTTTTCCTACGGTGGTGGAATTCAAATTGGTATCTTTGACCTCTTCAAACTCTGCCGATGTTGGTATACAGCCAAGGGAACTGCAATACGCATCCAAAGAGGCGGAGCATTGCTGCTGACTGTTTTGGATCAGATTTGCACCATTCTTCCTCAATACTTGCAACTTCAGTCTTGGTGTGTTGTAGAGCGACATGCTTATCACCAGGGATTTTTGCTTGCGAGCACTTTCAACTCAAGTGATACTTACTCCAAAGGCAAATTGACACATTTTTGTAAAAAAGTGCAAAGCACACGACCACTTTGGTCTGTGCCTGAACGATAGTGGGGGTTGGTGGCAATGCCTGCTGTGAAATGACAGGGATGCCACCTGGTGGGGGGTTATGGAATCTCTAAGTTAAAAGGTTAAGGGGGCAAGGAGGGCGCGCGGATAGCACGACAGCTTTCTGCCTGGGTGGCCCGGGTTCGATCCTGGCCTCGTCCACCCCCTGGCATTTTCGGGAAGAGAAGGGCCCTGTGGTGCCTCATGCTCATGTTGATTGTGGCATGTCAAGGATCCTGGGGTTTTCCACTTGGATTTCTCCGGCTGAATTGTCCCTCTCTCCGTCTACTCATAATCACCCTCATCATCATCTGGAGGTGACGACGGGCTATGCGGCCGCCATTAGGTGACGGAGGGCGGTCTGCACCCTGTTTCAAAAGGGAGAGCCACTAGCATCATCATCATCATCATCATCATCATCAGGTTCAGGAATAGAGCATTAAATAAACAATTTAAGCCAATAACGTAAGATAAGTGAGATAACGTAAGGTAAGTGATCTTTTAAGACCATAACACTTTTCTAAGCTATGCATCATTACCTGTTCTGATTCCTTGTCAGTGCAACCTGCAGTCGTTGTAATTCACGTTCTGACTTTCGTATATCTTCATCAAGTTTCACAGACTAGAATTAAGATGACGAAATCTTAAACTTTTGTTTAGTACGATTCCTAACAAGTAACAAATAAAACAGGAATCATACCTACTCTTTTGACCTTTTAATAGACAAACTTTTGATTTGTTATAGGCAAATAAAAGCTTCTTAATTTTTTGGGGGGAAAACCACTTGTCTCTTTCCCCGTAGTTCGTGAAAAAAACACTAATAAATATATTTCTCGTTAAGAACTAGGCTTAGTTTCCTGCCAGAGAAGATTAGCTGTGATGTGGACTAGCTAATATAATTTTATTATTTTGGAAGTACATCATCGTATTACCAAGTCTATAACAAAAGACTTGACAACAAACAATGGATTAATGGATTAAGGTGAAATTCAAATTATCCGCTCTAATAAGCACCAATAGGTGCGTGGATAACGAAATTAGCATATGACTGGAATAAGTAGCTCTTTTTGTGCCGTTTTCTAATGTCATAAGCCTGCAATACCAGACTGTTAATGTTAGGGTAACTACTGTTAAGTTTAAACCCATTACTGTAGTATTCATTTTTCAGATGCATTAAGTTTAATCAAAGAATAAAAAACTCTTTACGATACCATTTTGCTTAGAGGAGAAAAAAAAAACTTGAGCGGATAAACATGGCCTGGATAAATAAATTTGCTTTGCTTTGTGCTGTCCTCGCTTTGCTGCTGTCCTCTTCTGAGGGAAAGCTTTACTACTCGGCTGGACTAGGGAGACGTAAAGTAGGACTGTGGAAATGTTGGCTTCATTGCTGTGCAATCTTGTAAAGACAATTTCCACGATTAGTTTTTCGAAGAGTTTGCAGCTGCTTTAAAAATTGATTCTATAAAAAAGTTTGGAGTTGCGAGTTAGTGGAAGTCTGCTGATTCCAAGCACAGTAGAAAGTACAGAACGTACCATCATTTCCAGTGGAATTTGTCCTAAAACGCAACAAAATGCTGACTAGCCTGTTTAGTTTTCACCTAGCGTAGTCATAAGCTGATTTAGTAAGTTACCGGGAAAGAGATTAGTTGAATTTGAAATAACTCTGAACACTTACTTACCACATACCACTACACCACATGGCTACAAAGTTACTAAATTCTTACATATGATGGATTTGCTTTTATGTGGCAAATTTATTTACCGTTTAAATGCCCAGGCACCACTTATATTATTTTGGTATGTCATTGGCTAAAATGCACGTATTTAAAGGGAAACTCCGTTGGTTTCTATTTACTTATACCGTCTTAGCCACTAGACAGAGGAAAAGAGGGGTAAATAACTAAATATTGATGAAGTACGTCCCAAATAATAATTTTCCGAACCTAATTCCACTTCACGGCAAGAGAATAAGACCCATCAATTTAAACCACGGTAGCACGCGACACTGGGCAGTGAGCGGGCATGCACTGCAAACCTCTTAAGCGAATGCGATTCAACGCCATTGATAGCAAAAGCTGGATGTTAATCACCAAATCACCCATACTAAAACATTCGCTCATAGATGTCTATTTGAGCGACCATTTTTCACGCCCAAACTGACTAGCACTTCAAGTGTCTTTTTTATTTCTGTACTTAGTACATGGAACAATAGAGATGATTTGCTTTTGTCGCACTTTTTATGATTATAAAACAAACCGAAAGTGACTACCGAGCAGTGGCCTGTAAGATTACTGGTGCATGCTCTCTCTCTCTCTCTCAATCTCTACCTGGCAGAAAGTAAACCCATGAAGTGGAATTAGAAAGGTGGTGGCGTTCAAATCAATTCACGAAGCTTTGAGAAAATTATCATTTTGAAGTACTAAAAGTTTCAAGTTTAATGGATGCATCAGAAGCCTAAGTAGTAAGTACCATACATCAATAGAATTACTCTTTAAAAAATTGCGTACATAAACAACACTATCCAGTGATTGTACAAGCCACAATATACAGTTGAAGCCACAATACACAGTTCCACTTTTGATCGCTCAAACATGCACACAAACTTGGGTCACGTGGCAAACGACAGCGTACACAAGTTTCTAATGAGCACCCGGCATTTTTTACATTTCGACTTTTCGAGTGAGCTAAACCCCGGTACTTAATCAACGAAATATGGTAATTATTATACTTGCCTGCACATTGAGATTTTTGGTTGTGGCTGCTTTCAAATTTGTTGATGGATTCTTCGTAGAAGCAGAAGTTGAAGAAACACTATTACTGTGCCCTGTCAAATACATACAAGAAGTTCAAAAGAAATTTAAAAAGACGTTTAAAAGCACACTTTGTTTTTAGTAAAGCAGCTCGGACAAATCTTGTTGCACCTATTTTCTTGTTAAGGAAGTCAAACACGTCACTCTTTTTATAATGGTACCCAGCAGCCACTTTAGCGTCCTGGCGTTTCTGTTTCAAAAGTTGTTTTCTTTTTCGCCGTATTGGATCTTTGGATAAACCGTTTTCCCGTAATTCGATGCATTTATCTAGAGACTTTCCTGTAATAAAAATAAGTATCACAATGATGCTTAAAATAAAAAATAAAATCTATAAAAGGTTGATTCTAATTTCATTACCTTGAGGTAAAATAACTGCTTCCACAGGTTCTGTTCGACCTTCACCATTTTTGCCAAGACCCTGGCTGTAATGAACAAACAAAATCTCATGAAAATGTCATTAATATAACTTGCTCCTTAACCCTTAAAGTGCGGGCGACGAGTATACTCGCCAAAAACACAAGCACAGCTTTGAGTCCAAAGTATACACAAGATGGCCAACAATGGAGAAACGACAACAATACTAGGTTCCCTTAACAAGCCGACTCTATAGACGGCCGTGGCCGAGTTAGTAGAGGCGTGTGCCTGAAGTTAAAGAGCTCCTTCAAGCTGCTAGTTCGAGTCCCGTCCACATTACCCCTACTTTTGTGGAGATAGAAAATTAATTCAGCAGTTAAAGGCACATAAATCCCTCTGTTCTGGCCGCTTTACTCTGCGTCACCTACGCTAAAATATAGTTTAAACGACCGCAGCGCGTATTGCTCTACGACACTAGTTAAACTCATTTCGGGGCCGCGGCAACGTGACACATCGTACGACCAAGTCCTATATAATTTATTAACTCAATGACCAAGTCGCAAACATGAGCAAAGGATTAATTATCCTTCCTCCAGGGCCGCAGCTTGCCAGCGAAGTGGCGGGAGTTAAATACCGCTCGGACCGAGCCGTTTAAAACAAGCCTAATAACATTCACGCGCCACTACTGACATCTGCATCGTACCCTTAGACCAGCAAATGAAAGGTAAATCAGTTTATATAAAACTATTTCCGGTAATGTATCGAGTGAAACTGTTAAAATATATCGGAGGGAGTTATGTGCCTTTAAAGGGTTAAACGTCCACGCAGTAATACACTGTACAATATCAAATAATTCTGATGCTGCAATTCGTGAAAAACCCCATCATGGTGTCTACTGTGAAAGTTCATGATTCTGGAAAAAAAATTTTTAAATGAAGAAACGAATGCAGTGTCTTGCGAATAAGTCTGCGGAAAATTCGCAAGATGCTGCAGCCCGAGTATAGTGCCTGTTGTTGTGAAATTGAGGGTCCATTTCTTCGTTGCTACAAATGTATCCGGAATGTTACAATTCTTAATTGGGCATTGCCCTGTGTTGGAGTTGGAAATTAGTTTTAAGGCTAAATTAGGTTGCATGCCATTCACGTGACGATCAAATAAACTGCATATGTAAATAACAGAAAATAAAGACATTAAGTCAAAGCAAAAGTTACATACTGCATACGTGTACGCAATATTTAACCTTTGCCTCAACACAATACCTTCAAAACGTTCAAGTGGAAATTTGTCTTGGGCTAAAGCTGAACTAAACCCATTGTGTAAAAGCTTAAATCGTTGAGTATTTTGAGTTGTTCGTAAGAAGCGTTCCAGAACTAAACAGTTAGCGAAGAACTTCAAAGCCGGAGGAGAAAAAAAATAATCTTAATCTCAAATTACACGTTAGGATATTTATTGTTAACTAGTTTTTAACTTAGATTTTGTAGTCAGTAATTGCAGATATCCAAATGTAGCCAAAGAGATCTGCTCCTTTAAAGTTTATTGTTGGAAATATCTAACAATCATGAAGAGTAGAAGTGAATAGCCCAATGTAGATTAATGTTAACTTTTTTGCTTTATTTTAAAAAAATGTTGCAAAACTTGAACTCAACTCCAAACTTGAGAATTGGTTCGCACAACCCTAATGACCAAGTAACCACCAACTTTGCAGCAATGAAGTGCCTGAAAAATGATTTTCGTAAGGCCTTTGCCTTGATTTTTACCTGGTTTACTAAATACGGCCCATTTGCAGTAGATATCAGTTTACAGGAAGAAACTTCGAATATTTGATCAACATAGCTTGTTTGAAAGGTTATTAAGTTGTTATTATAACAATTAAAATGTTGCTTGACTGACTGTATGAGTAAATGTGCCCAAATAATTTTCCAGGTTTAGGGTTATAAAACACTATACAGCTAGTGAATCACTGCCTTGTAAACATGTTGGCACACAGAGGCATTGTACACGTGGTTGGAATACTCACGTTCGAGAGCACTACAATGCTCACAAGTCTGCACACCACCAATGGGTTAACGACGGCAAGTGGGAGCAGCCGCTGATGGCAGAAAAAAAAACAAGGAGGGCTTTCAAGGCTGATTTACAGTGGTGTGCAGAAATAATGATCGCAACTTGCGGGTGCAGGCTCTTCAAACCTCTCTTCGACAGAAAGATGCTTTGGACCAGCATTAGGCAAGCGGAGGCTTCAAACCAACTTGGTGGTTCACAGGGGCAGGAAGCCATTCGAGAAGCATAGATCTTGATACATCGACAAGTTCACCCACCCCCCCCCCTCCCCCAAGCAATGCTCTCCCGGATACTGACCCTACAGCCCTCACTCTGCGTTGGGTCATACAAATCTGTTTAAAGGCACCGATGTACAGGAGGCAACAAAGAACATACAGAAGGATCGGCCGCCATGGCTAGATGGCGTAACCAGCGAATTCAGCACACTGGCTGGATTGCATGCAGTAGACTCGCTAAGCTGTTTTCTAAGGCCCTGTCAGGTGGGCACTGTCGAAAACCCCCCGACCAACACTTCGCTTGTGACAGACCCAACAAACAGTGACAACAAATAGCGCGGAATTGCACTTATGAGCCGGCAGATAACTGGCACACTTGCTGGCTTGACACTTGGATTTTTGCCGTCCAAAGCAACTGGTAGGAACGAATACTGTTCAGTTACAAAGCTGGACACTCAATGATCATGGCAGTTCATACCTCAAAGGAGATTGCGTAACAGGAAAGGTGGATCAAATGTCTACGCCTGCTTTGCTGACGTTAACAAAACCTTCGACAAGGTTTCGACAGGTTGAACTATTTACTTCTCTCAGCAACGAGGCATCCCACACATCATCATTGCACAGATTCAGGACACGTATGCCCAGCAAAGCCGGTTAGTTGTTTGGGAGCAGGGAAACACAACTGTTCCAGGCAACTTACAGCATGAGACAAGGTAGTCCACTCACGTTTTTTGTTCCGTCTGCTCACTGATGATGTGCAGAATATAAGTTTATCTCATCTTGGCTGTCGGATGAACAATGTGCTCATTATTTAATAACATTGCCTTCACAGATGATATTGCACTCCTAGCCTTGAATCGGCTCGGCCTGTAGATGCCACTGAACAAATTAGAACATCTGTTTCAGGATCTGTTTCAGGATCTTTCGTTGCGTCCAACCAAATCTGTGATCTGCGAGCAACCAGAAAGCAACAACATTATGCCCTCGATTCTCAGCGGTATTGATCTTGTCTGGGTTGACATGTTTAGGTATCTGCAAATAATGCTCAGTAAAGACTTGAGTGACGACGAACAACTTCAAAAAATTCCCTCTCAACTATGCTGTGCAGACAACTTGGTGCTACATTGTTTCAGTTTTGTGTTACCCAGCATCAAACCTCATCTGCTTCAAATGTGCACGTTTGCCATGTATGGCCTTGGGACTTGCATGGTTTTTAGACCAGCTATCTTCCAGGATCTTGTAACGGCCTACTACAGTTTATCAAGAAGACACAGATCCTTCCTAGTGTGCCCACAACCACCTGGCATGCAGGGACGCCGGATTCTTGACTCTTATGCTTTGTCACTTGCTGCGGCAAGTTTCTCTCTGGAGGGTGCTCCAACATTCATGCACTGATCTGTTGTGGCTTGCAATGGAGGCTTTGATTTCTGCGACATCCTACTTGGCACAGTCATCAACAATGGACCCCTGGAGCTTGGTAGATAGCCAGCATTTGCCAATGAATGCCAACATTTGAGCGCTCCGCCAGGTCGCCACGGACCCCTTTCAGGATGTCGCAGCCCTTCACGATTTTGAAGAAATGTAGGCCTTCTCCTTAGCCTGATTCGCATTCACCTCCGTCATTGTCTATTTTTGCAACTAGTTGTACGGTTGATCAAGATGCACCACTGGAAAGCTTTCGTTGTGATGATTAATTTGGTATATTGGAACGTAAAAATCAGTCAAAAAATGGTGACGTTGTTGTTGTTGTTGTGTTGGTGACATTTTTAAATGATGACGTTATTGTATTTTCATCAGATTCGTGTTTTTAGAGTACGGATGAGAGCAATGAGCCACGTTCGTGTACAAGTTGCATACTCTGCTCGAATTTTTTGAGTATTGCACGTCCCTAAAGCCAAACAATGGCTATAAGATCCAGACTTACTCTGACTTACTCTTCCCTCCAGATTAGGTTTTGACATGGGAATAATTTTCTTGTTCGTAAAAAAATTTGATGAAATGTGCTCATTTTCCTGCATTTTCTGGGAATAATTTATCAAGTTAACTTGGAAAGAATTTTTCCATTCTAGAATCACGTTTACATTTCCAGATTTAAAAAGTTGAAAATAGGCTAGGTGTTAAAGGCTGCCATGGCTGACGGACAAACCTAATTTCATTTTACAGCGTTCTAAGTAAAATTGTTAATATATGTAACCAAGCTTTGAGGTGGACATCAAAGCTGGGCAATTCACTTAAATATTTAACTCAGCATGTGCTACAAACCAGATTTAGGCAATAGAAGATATGACAATGCTGTGCTACTCAATAGGTCAACAAACACTTATATCTGATCAATCGCTCGCAATGTGATACGAATCAGGTGTTAATGTTCACACTTACCCTAAAACGTATCCCATTTTTTCCATTAGTTTTGACCCAATACCCTGCATAAAAACAGATAAACATTAAAAATGGAATGCATAAAATATCAAAACATGTCAGTTGCAGTTGGAGATACTTGAATTTTAATTCAGTACGGGTGAAATTGTAAAGCTGCCCCGTAAAGAATTTTTTTTCAACTACCATGGCCAATGCAGGCCATGCATGCTGTGTAACATTTGCAGTTTACGTTAACACAAACTTAATCTATTATACAGAAACAACAAAATACCACAGCAGCAACTAGCATTAATTATACAGGGTGATCCAACTAAAGTGTTACGAGCCGATATCATGAGAACGGCTAATGAAAGAATAATAATGATAGAAATGCAATGATGGGTGTGATGGGGAACTTTTATACGATAAAAAAGGAATGACCTTGAATTAATATTTCAAGGTCATCCTCGTGCTATCTTCCAAACGAGATAAGATATGGCAAAAAAGTAAATTAGAAAGTTGGACGCAAGGAGACAATATGACCAACAAAAAAAAAACGGATTCAAAATCGGATAATAAGTAAAATAGTTATGATAATGTTTAAAAGCTATCTCTGAACATGCTGGCTGCACTGTAGTAAAGCCAACTGCCGAGAACCTACCTACTCACCACTATGAAAACCAGAACGTACCACTTATCAACCTCCAACCACCAGCCTTACCATATATCCCGCATCTAGCCCACCCTTCTCTGACAGTACACTTCACTGCTACGTGGAAGATAAGCAACGAAGCTCATCCAAGTGGGCCTTAAACAGGCCAGTGGGAAGGGGTGCCAAATTTAAATTCTGTCACAGTGCACGCCCAACAACCTGATGTAGCATCATCAGCACAGTTACTAAAAATCCTCAACATGCCGGAAGACGACAAGCGGTTGATACACTACATCACCCAGTGATTTTAGTGGCTCATCGAACATTTGCGTTTGCAACATTTTACTGTGAAAACTTTCAAAAATGTCATATATATCTCAAAGTAAACAGCCTCAGACCATCTTTTATTTAGGCTACTCAATATTTCAAGAATTACTACTTTTTGTGAGTACAGCTTTTTCACAAGTCCTGAATTATAAAAGCAAAAACTTCTGTAAGAACTTCTGTGACACTAACAGGACAGCTAAACCCGGAAATTCTCATGGTTAAATAATAAACATGGTCACATGACTATGACATGTGGTCTTACGATTTCAGAAAATACCCATCATACTCGGCCATTTGAGGTACTGTATCAAGATTACGCCATGCTTAAGTTCACAATGTATTTAGAATATAGATATTAGATAACGGATGGATATTAAGTGTGTACTTGCCCGGGTGTGTTTTTCCCACTCTCCTAATGCACAAGAAGTGGGCGTCATCCAAGTAGTTACTACTGCTTCAGAACCATCATCAATATCTTCAAAGATTCGGCTGGAAGCTTCATCTTCAGAATCGGACGACGATTCATCACCACTGCGAGCTGAACGTGATAAAAAAATACAGAAAGTTACACTACATCTGAAATAGGTGGCCCAGTTTCTTTCAAAAAAAATAAATCGGGTCCAATCACTTGGTACTATCTATCTATATATATTTTGCTTATGAGCAGACTTAATGAGGGATCTTGATTAAACAAAGAAAGCTTCAATAATGCTGGCTAATGCCGGCTAATCAGCTGGACCCCGGAACAATCACCAAGAGGGTGAGTGGGTTCATTCTTGGGACAGGCGAGCGGCCGACAATGAGAACGAATATGCGGTCTAACAACAAACACAAGATTGCTTCAATAATGCTGACTATTAGAGCCGAGTTGAAAAGTTTCAAAGTTGGTTGAGTAACAATCACTGGATGCACAATTGTTACAGCGGGCTTTTCGCACTTGGTATTAAAACGGAAAAATGGGAGAATATGCGGGGAAGTGGGCACGAAACGCAGGAGGGGACAGAGTGTACCAGGGGAGCTGCATGTGGGTATCTAACCACAATGGGGAATGTGGGGGGAATGGGGAATCATGGCCCAGCCCTAGCGCTGTCACTGCCTGGTGGCAGTGTCTAACCTATTCCACTTAACAACCGCAATAGTACAATCAGTAAGGATAAATTTTCAACATAACAGCACGAAATGCTTTACGAGGACAGCATGAAATGGGAGGAATTACTAACTGTATGTATATAACAATTTTTAGAAGTAGAGGCGATACAACCCGTTTTTCGCGATGACTGGGCATGGAAGAAGGGGAGGGGGGGGGATCTGATGGTACTTTGAAAGTGTGGGCTGGGCACGTCTGATAGGTGAGTTTTTGTGAAACTGAGTGGCTATCCTGCAAGATACAGGACTACAAAGGGAAAAAAAAATCAGTTTTAGTTGCCATGTACGGTGCTTATTTTTACAAGCATTTAAAAAAAATGTTACTGTGGATAAAGTATTGTGGGAAAAGTTATAGAAAGGTTTTTTAATGAATTTAATGCTTTGCAATGCTTCAAAAAATTTAAAAATCTTCGCTTCAAAGGGCTTGTTTCCTTGAAAAATTCCAACACCGGAAAAATTAACCCTGTAGAAAAATGTTTAGGTAAAAACTGCGTCGCAGAAAGCTGTGGTACATTATAATACTGGGATAGTGCCATTTCCTTACATCTAATTTGTAAAAATTTGCAAAATCGCAAATGTTAAGTTTGTGACGTTGACTAACAGTCCAAATCTCAAATGAAGAGGACAAAGCTGTAGGCAACCAAATTAAAATAAAATATGCACATTTCTACGTAACAGTACCAAAATCGTGTGTATACGTATACACCTAACAATAATTATTACAAATACAGTTGAAGTTTTGCATACTAAAAGAGAATATGTGCGCTTGTTTTTTTTTCTTTCACATTTAAGAGGAAATTTGCACGTTTTATTTATTTGTTATGCCGATTTTCCAAAGACTTTGTCACGTGTTTTGGGATTTGCACCACTGGAAAGATCTTTACAAAATCATTCTAACAAATTGAACATTTGCGTAATAATCCAAATGTATGCAGATTAGATCCACTAGGGAGCACAAAACCAGACTGGAAGCTAAAAAGCAGAAACCATTTGTAGCTTTTTAGCTAGCTGAAACTAGTCCGGTTTTGTGCTTGTGAAATTATCTCCAGCAAGGAACCTTTGCTCTCATCCATAAAGTATTCTCTACAGACGAGCTCAAACAAGGAAAGTCTGTCTAGAGATCTCTGTGGGCGAGAACAGCTTGATTTTAAATGAGTTGACATCTCTACTAAAAAGTATTCCCATGAGCAGCCCTCTAAATTTCAAGCTTCCGTTCCAATATATAGTAATTTTTTGGTGAATATGTAGGGCTAAAATGCGTTCTTTATAGAGAACTGGTTTAATCATTAAGACTTGCAAAACTTACCGAAAAACTAATTCTGAGATTGTAAAGATTTTTTAATTTCTTAGTCGTACGAAAATAAAATTATCTTACCTATGGGCAAAATATTTTCTAAGTCCACAGTGGCCATGTTATTGTACTTCTCAAACTTCACAAGGTATTGGTGGTCAGACTGCACTTCTTCCACAATTGCTTTGTACCACAGTTTATCTGAGTAACGAGCCAAACATTTGGAATCTCTCTGTAATAAACTAGATAAACAAAATCATAGTACTAACTTGGTCAAAAATAATCACAGAATTCTAAAAAAGTCTTATTCAACGTCCACTGAGCAATTCCAGCTAAGTGAATAATCATTTTTTTTCTTTTTGAAATTGAAACTATTGTGTAGAGTGTTTACGTGGAGACTTTTTGGATGATAGGGTTAAAGTGAATATTTCTATTCGTTATAAATATTCCTTTCACTCTCCCATCCTCCTCTCCATCTACCATAACTCCTCCAGTTTCATTCCTGCATGGCATTTCACTGGCCTCTGTTACATAACCACGTACACCTCTCAGTTGCTCGGCTCCCATACAGACTTCACACGATAATATTTGGTGCAGATCCAGGACAGACTGAGTGGTTTCCACATTTAAAAATTCTTAGCAGCTGTGTTTACCCCGTCCAGGGATAAGTTTACATTGTTCAAAATTCATCATCGCTCATATTCACAACAAAGTCTCGTATATCTTACTAATTTTCAACAAAATTTCTTTTGTTTTCATCGGGCACGTGCAAGAATCTTGCTCTTTTTCTCGTTACATCTTTGAACTCGGCCGACACGTAGCCCCCGGTATTCACAATGTTGGTTCCGTCGCTCTTGTCAACAACTGCGTCGTCTGTCTCATGCTCGTTCATTCTCAACCACTAAAAAATGGAGCAGTGCTACAAGGTCTCTATGCCAATAAAGTGCCCTCCGTTGGGATTAGAAGGTCCCTGGTGTTCATTAGGGGGCCTGAGTGCTGCTGATGATATTGAACGGCAATTGATTCTAGGCATCGTAGGTGACTATCACTTGTAGTGTTGGAATTAACAAGTGTTTTTGCCCGCTCCCATCCAATCTCATGCAATGGCGTTGTCTTTCACCTTATGTGTTGGCTATCCTCGTTCGCACTCCCCTCCTAGTGTTACCGATATATATGACACTGCACCCATTGCATGGCACACAATACATTCCCTCTCCCGCATCTCATCAGCAGACTACTGGGCAAACGCTTACAAAAAAGTGGCAGAGTGAGAATCAGCGAGTGCCACCTTGTAAATACTGGAGGCACGTCTTAGTCATCTGCTATTTCCACAACGATCAATGCAAGTCGGACAATGTACATAATGTAAATCTTGTAAATAAGCTTCTTGTGGTGGTCTGATGGACTATATTGTTTCCATCTTTAGTCAATGCAGCCTGTCGAAAATTTAAAAATCGCTAGGATTTGTTTGTTTTGAATTTGAGCGTGATATCATGTCTTGGAATTAGATTACCGTACTTTTAAACCAGCTTCCAACACAAAGTCAATGACAGTGTTTAACAGGAATCCAAGTAAGAGTATTTGCAATTTATTGCTATGGCTTTACTTTGCATTTTGGATAATGTTTAGTGAAAATCTGACAAGACTTCGAAAAACGCACACTTTCACAACTGGAGACATTCACGTATCTGCTAACTTCCTATAACTGAGCTGCTATCTTCGTCAGGCACAATAACGGTGGTTTTTATGAATTCTGGCTACATCTTGTTTTTTGAAAACACTGATAACCGGTTGACACAGTGGTATTTCAAAGACAACAACACAATACCACCAACTAACAACAACACAGTTAAACAATCGACGACCAAAAGCCGATATTGCAGTGCATCAATTCATGGAATCCCGCTGTTCTGTCACTCAAGAAGACGAGAAAGAAAGGTGCCTTCCGTTCCTTGATGTGGTGCTGCGCAGAGAAAAGGACAAGATCACCTACTCACCTTTTACAAAACCCACGCACACCGATTCCATTCAGTTCTTGTCACCCCCGCTTCCAATTACGTGCTTTGGTGTCGAACGAATTATGCAGAGTGGTAGCTCACTCCTCTAATGCTGATACTGCCAGTACCTACCTTCAACAAGCTAAAACTAAGTTTCTTACCTTAGGGTACCCGGTGAAGCTCATCAATACGGAAGCCCGAGAGCGCAGGCTGAAGTCTAAGCACCAAAGTCTACCCTGTGACCCCGAAGATGACGTCCCTTTTGAGAGTCTTACCTTCCCAGGCGGAGCGAGTGTGTCCGTGACATCCTTCAAAAACAAGGAGTCCGGTGTTTCTTACGATATCCTGCCAACCTTAAGCAACCACTTCGTCCGAAAAGAACGCCACCAACCATGAGTCCATCTCTCCTTTCCCCCCTGTTAAGCCACCGATATGCCACCAGGAACAAGGATAAACCCCCCCCCCGCCCCCCCCCCACCCCCCCCCCCCCCCCCCCGGTTCCGCTTGTCCCTCCTTTTACACGACGTGGTGTTTTCTACAGTGTCCCTTGCCAATCTTGTGATGCCGTCTTCGTTGGTGAAACCCGGCATCAGCTACATATTAAACTCAAAGAACATGCCAATGCTGTCTTTAAGTGTGATTCGACTAATGGCATTGCCATGCATTCTAAAAATTCTGAACATTCAGTAGCCTGGGACAAGACCTCTGTTCTGCTTAAATCTAATGCCCTCCATGACAACCACCTTAGGGCATTAGAGTCACTCGTCATCAAAAAGTTTGAGATGAACGGAGGTCCTCTCATGAACATGGCATCCCCTAGCTACACCAACATCAACCTGCTGGTCAGGCCTGAACTTAGCGCGGCCCCGGACAGAGAGTGGGCAGTCCAGATCCACCGTCAGATCCGTGGTCCTGCTGACGTTCGCGAGCGTTCAAATTTGGATATGACGAAAGATGTTGTGATGTGAACTAATTTTTTTGTAGTTTTGGTGTTTATTCTGAAGGAGGAGATTGGAGTTCTCCGAAAATTTAGTTGTTGAACTGTGTTTGTTCTTCGTTGGTGGTATTGTGTTGTTGTTTTGGAGATATCTTGTTTTTTGTTTACATCGCCTGCTTTCAAGTTGGAAGACTCCTTCGAACTTGAAAACAAACAATGTAAACAAAAACAGGATATAGCCAGAGTTAAAAAAAAAAAACCACCCTTACTGTGCTTGATAAAGATAACAGCTGATTCAGCGAAAATTAGCAAATATGACTGTGTCTCCAGCTGTGAAAGTGTGAAAATGCCGTGAAGTTTTGAAGTTTTGAATCCATTTTACGATGAGTGAATTTCACAGTATTGCCAGTAATGTTTTTTTTGGAGAAAAGACTCCTCGAAAAATGGTGTATTGTACCAGGGTCCGTACGTCGCCATCTACAAGAAATTTCATGCCTTTTCCAGGCTCAGAAGTACCATTTTCCACGCAATTGTACAGGTTCAGTATTCCAATTTTGATGCTAACTTTATTTATTAATATGCCGAGGCTATCAACCAAAATAAAACAAATCATAGAAGAGAGGGAACAATGTTGGATATTGTAGTCTAAGCATTATTTTCACTCAAAGAATGTAGGCCGAGTAGTCTTTGCCAGAAAGGTTTTTTTTTAGTCGATATCTAATATTATTTTTTAATAACAAGCTCCGAATTATTCCTTTAATCGTACTGTCAGTGTTAGTAAATTCCAAGCATTTCCAGCCTGAAATTGATAATCTTAAACTGTTAATCGAAATTGATAAATGCTTTTCAACGCTTGTAAAGAGGTATAACTAAATTCCAGATTTTTCCAGCTAACGTACGAACCCTGTTGTACATTTGTGTTTTTTAAAGTTAAAACGTTACCTGTAATCAGGATTGTGAAATTCCTTTAATTCCGATAGCTGAACGATGTGACCATGGGAAAACCTGTAAATCAAAAGTTATCAACGTTTGTATGGACTGCAGTAACTATTTATTATTAACAACTCGCACAAAAGATTTTGTTGCAGGGCCAGTGGCAGCACATACCTGCAGTTTTCTTCTGTAAATCGACAACTGCCATCTAGGAAGAAGGGACATGGCTGCATTGATTGGTTTAATGGATTGCAGAACATGACACGAACCTGATAACAAAATGAGTATTTTAGGCCACTTAAAAAAAGAAAGCTCTTTCTCAGGCAATGCCACACCATTTCCGCGTGAACATGTAAATATTCAAAAGTAAAGTTCGCACACTTTCATAATCCAGACACTCACTCCTTGCGAACCATTTTCTCCCATATTTGCTTGCTACGTAGCTTAGCTTGTTGCCGCCGGGGGTCGAGAATTTTCTAAATGTCCCGATAACCGAACCCGAATTGCTCCAAAACATTAAAAACATTGCCCTAGATTGCGTAAAGTGTATGTTTATTTTGCAATATTTCTCTAACCCATTAAGAAGTTATACACAAAAAATGCTACAAAACATGTTTAATGTTTTCTTTTTGGTCCACTGAAACTAATATTTCCTCCAACATTTTGTAAACTTCGGCCTGCCCCATTGAAACCAGGTTACTCATGTTACGAAATTTTCTCGACTCTCCCGTTGCAGCAAAAGCAAATTTGTTTTAAAATGTATGTCTGAAGAGGTGAACATATAAAATGGGAAGACTTAAAGGGCAATTACGTTCATTTTGACACGCATGTTTTACTTTCGGATCACTCACACAATAACTAAACACAAGAATTGCGGTCCGAATATGTTACGTACGTCCGACACAACAATTTAATTACTGTGTAGCACGTAATGGGTACCGCCACTGTTTCACACGGAGCAACCTAAATTAATGCCAACAGATGGAGCTGTTCTGTTTCGAATTAGTCGACAGATGGAGCCGCTGTTGTTTCGACTCGGTCGACGGAAGCCCACTACGATAGCTGTGTTGGCTGTGAGTAGCGCAAACGTCTGACGGCCTTAGCTGGCCACTACTGTCATGCTGTTCGCTTACCAGTTATTCAATGAAAAAGTAGGGGGGGGGGGTGCAGGTGCTTCTTTGCAACAAACGCATTCGGCTTGTGTCCGGATGCAGCTCCGACACAAGCATGAATTTGGGCGGCCAATATCTATCAGTAACGCCCTCCCATGAACTAGAAAAAAAATTTCCATTCTCAAATGAAGTAATTTGG
This sequence comes from Lithobius niger, assembly GCA_023313725.1. NCBI lineage: Eukaryota > Metazoa > Arthropoda > Chilopoda > Lithobiomorpha > Lithobiidae > Lithobius > Lithobius niger. Next base: position 10,020 of record JAHWFP010132625.1, on the reverse strand, counting down.
TTCAAGTAGATTCAAAGATAAGTCCATGTTCAACCCCCCCACCCCCTTGTTTTTTCTTTAAATAACTGGAAAACGAACAGCGCGACAGTAGTGGCCAGCTAAGGCCGTCAGATGTTTGAGCTACTCACAGCCAACAGAGCTATCTCAGTGGGATTCCGTCGGCTGAGTCGAAACAACAGCGGCTCTATCTGTCAAATGTCAACTGATTCGAAACAAAACAGCGCTATCTGTCGGCATTAATTTCGGTTGTTCGATCTCCGTATCGGGTTTTGGTGATGCAGTAATTAAATTGTTGTATCGGACGTATGTAACATATTCTTACCGCAATTCTCGTGTTTAGTTATTGTGCAAGTGATCCAAAAGTAATACATGCATGTCAAAATGGATGTAATTGCCCTTTAATGTAGTTACAGTTTCCGACAACATTCATGCTTTTCATTGTGCTGCTTTTTCTTATGCAAAAATGGAGAAGGGAAAAAAATCATGAAAAAAAGCAACCTGCCCACACTGAAAAAAATTAATTTTTGGCCAAGAAACAACTTTTCTTTTTTTTATAACCTTACTTACAGCAAATGCACAGGTATCTTGTTGGAGCAAGCCATAATAAAAAGAAATCTCACCAAACTTGAAAAGGACATTATCAGTAAAATGCCTCATATTTTTCCAGCCTACTGTGAGGCGCTTCCATTAAAAAAAATGATAATTTGATGAAGGTGAAGTCCGAATTTCAACTATTCTACATTGTAAGCACCCTACCTTGATGTCATCCAAGGACGCAATATTGTCTGACGGCTCGGCTGCTAACACAAGGGCATTGTGGTAGCTGTGCTCACCCCATTCTTGGCTGAAAGGAGCTTGGCACTTTGTCCCTTCCAGAGCCTCCAGATCTTTCAGTAAAGTAGGGTCTGAAGAACAAGATGGTGCTGGCTCTGAAGGGGTACTACTTTGCTCTAAACCTGCAATTTCAGCCTTCAAGAAAACAGAAAAAAAATTATTCACGTCTCAAACAGAAAAGTGTTTCGTTTACCACCATTAACCAATGCAAAAGTAAACAATACCACCTGGGTTTTATTTCCTTTCTTATTTATACCAACGCTACAAAATCTTCTCCTCTTGAGAACCATACTTTTCACCATATACATTACATTTTGATGGGTTATGCCTTTTATTTTCTTACTTGAAATAATCTGAATTCCAAATCCATTTCACTATCTTGTGCACTATGATTGCCAGGAGGAGCAGCAACTATTTTTTCAGTAGGTGGAGATGTGACTATGTTTTCTACTTTTGGCACAGTTGCCTTCTTTTTCATAGTGTGTAGAGTTTCTAGAAAATAAATAACAAGGTCTCAAAAAATGACTTGCTTTTACTGCTTGGACATTTTACGCTTGTAAATGTGAAAAAGTCACCAGGCTTTTTATTCATTTTATTTTATCAAAGTGACTTTGCTTTTTAACAGACAACAAACATTCAAGTCTCAACATTAAAAAAAAAAGCTACACATGATGGCTTTACGCAAGACCAGTTGGGGCTTCTTACACCAACTTTGCATTCTAACCAGTTTGCGACTAGTGTGTTTGGTAGATAACAAGAGGATCTGAGATTAGCAGTAATTTAAAGCTTTCGCAAAAACAGTTAAAACAGTGTATCACAAGGTCAATAGGTCAACAGTGTATCGCAAGGTCACCGATGTTAATAGGCTGTACTGAACATAGTCCCTGAAGCTATACTTTTTTCAATATTCAGCGGCTTATACTAAAAATTAGGCTAATTCTAAGATTGCTGGAAATAAAGGCTGTAGTTGCGGATCAAGTCTGCATGCACAGATTTTACAATTCGCTCTTTGTACGTATATCGGTTCAAGTTGAAATCGAACTGAATCCGCATGCAAGTTTCGTAAGAGCATCACTTCCAGGCACCTTGCATTTAAAAAGGGTGGAAAGGAAGAGCAACACGCCTGGCGGAAAGCGCCTGCAATTCGCGTGTTTCTTTTTCTTTTTCAGCAGAGGTGCAAGCAAATGAAACGCGAAGGCCTATGTCTTTGCATTTTTAATGATAAATATACAAACAGCAAACAAAACCACACTGTTTTAACTAACAGTACTGATAAATTTTGGCTTAATTCACACTTTTCTTTGGTGGCCAGATTAGGCTAGGCTTCAACAGTAAATTTTATGGCAGCTTCTCAGCTTACTAAAAAATATTTTGGTGCGACAGCTAAAGACACGGCTTCAGAAACTAACTGAACCAATACAAACTACTGTAACTAGGTAAATCACATGAAACCGAACCGATCAAACAATGTCATTCAGAAGTCAAATCTAAAATTTGATTCAGCAGCCAATGTTCCATACTCTGGTTAAAACCCAATTTTTAACACAGTTTTGATCCATTTACTGAACAAGATTCCTGAAGTTTGGCCAAAAACTCTTACACAAAAATCAAACCATTGATCATTTTGTTTTTGAAAAATTAAACTATTACCAATCCCAAGCAATAACCAAAATCAATTGGCCAAAATCAAGTTGGCTCAGTAATGCCTTATTGCTGAAAATTAACAATTACAGCTTGCTTACCTTTAGTTAGCTCCACTAGTTGCGCCAAATCAACCATTAATTGTTTCAATTCTTCTTTGGTACTACCCTCCGTCACCTGCATTGCAGCAGTAACTTGCGCTAACTTTTGAAATAAAAAATATAATACTGTATTAGTACTGTAGTAAACTGCACATAAACTGCCACACACACTTCCTGTAGGCAAGTGATTCATATTTTTGTGAATGGAAAATGTTCCACAGTGTCTTGGTAACCAACCCAAAGCATCCCAGCATCATAATTATTTTAATATGCAATTTTCTCCCTTGACCATCCCAGTGGTCCCTCAACCGTCTACCAGGTTACAGAAAACTTGTTACATACCCTGCGCCAACTTTGTTCGCGTAAGTGGACTGGCAAGGCTCAAAGCCACTCTTGGTGACCAGACCTGGGGAGCTTTTTATGGCCGGTTCCAGGGTAGTGTGCCCCACTAGGAACCAGAGCCAGTCGGGGCCCAGGATTTCCTAAATTCTTAACCTTATCAACTCGCTTCAGCCTATTCTGCTGCAAAATTACTTTTGTAGGGTTGAGAAAAAACCTGGGTTTATTAGAAGAAAAAACAGCCCAAGAGGGTTTTGTTTATTTTTGTTTTGGGTTTACTGTATTTTCTGGGTTACACTCGATTGCATCACGAGACTGTGCAGGCGACACACCATGACTCGTGTCAAGGCAACTGCTTACGTTGGAAACAAGCAAAGGCAATTATTGAGGCCAAATAATAAATAAATAACAACAGAATAGAATGCCAAAGCAGTTTGTGGGGCCTGAAGGGAAGGTGTGAAGCTACTTCAAGCGAAGAGTGTCATAAGCTCTTTTTCTAGGCTTATTGCTGGTAGCGTTCACAACATGGTGAAGGAGACTGCTCCATTCACTAATCATCCTTCTGGTGAAAGGGAACTTTCCGATGTCGATTCGAGGACGTGGTAACAGTAGTTTTTTTTAATTTTTTTATTGCGACCGATGTTGCTGTCACGGTAGCAGGCAGCAAGAGATCGGAATCAAGCGAATGGTTGCGGCCAATAATTTAGTACATCAGCAAATTGGTCTTTGAGCGAGGGTGGTAAGATTGATTAAAGCGATGCAGGCGCTCAGAGTAGGATTAGTTATCCAAAGAGTCCAAGTTTACATAATTTCTGATAGCCAAACGAGGCCTTCGCCCCAAAATAACATGGAAAAAGAGTTGCTCAGCGATCAATTGAGGTAAGATTATATTTACACCGCGTTAATAATTCGACATCTTTAACTCTCGGTGGGTTTAAAAAAAATGTTAAGCTACAAAATGCTGCACAGCATACCATTATAAAATAAACAAAACAACTGCTTGTTTTGAAAAATATCAACTAGAGCTAGAAGCCGGAAACCATCAACAATGCACAAACTCGAAACAGTAAAAGTGTAGTTGTTAATCCTACTTGTAAGTACCTGTAACTCATGTTGCTTTAAAGAGCTTACTAAACGTTGTTCTTGAGTTTGTTGCTCCATTTCGCATTAATTTTCCCCCGAAATCAATCAAGACAATTCGCCACGATCAACTCAAATTGTGCCAACAATAATATAGCAATGGATAGATTGGATTGGATTTTATTTTACTGAGCCCGAGTACTAGGCTATCGGCCCCAGAATCACATGTCAGCTAGGACGATATCGAAGTAAATGCACGCATTCGCCGTTTATTTTGAGCGCGAGTCAAAACTCGCACTTTTGCGCTGTTATTTCGCTTTTGACACGACGTCCTAGCAGTCATGCAAGCTAGAAACGTGAACAAAAGAGAAAAAGAAAATAGAGGCCATTCAAGCAGAGGTCGCATCCAAGGAATACTGCAGGCTACCTCTGACATCATCCACCACTCGACCCCTCCCAAGAAAAGCCACATCGTCGACGAAAATAACGCGGCCGACCCCAGCCCGCGTTTCCTAGACAGGCCTTCCATCAAAAGGAGGACAACCTAGGGCTTAAAGAACTACCTTGATGCATCCCCCCGACCAGTAGCAGGGAAGGATGTACCTCCCCAGACCCTCACCCAGGTAGTTCGATGTTGAAAGAAGCCCACTAACCAGTTTAGTACCTTCAGTACCTTCCTAAAGCACGAACCAAACGCACCACTATTGGTGACAGTTCAGCTCATTCACCACTATAACCGTGTTGATGTGGCTTGCTTACGTCAACCATCGTCAGCGATGAATGTGTTCT
>JAHWFP010132624.1:7323-41452 GCA_023313725.1 Lithobius niger | reverse complement strand
AACACTGTCAATGTATTTGTTTTCCCCGTTTATCTAGGATTTACACACCTTTCAAGGTAACGTGTGTAAATTTATTGTATACTATTTTCGACTCGCCAGGTTTTTGTTATCGAAAGTAATAGAACACTGCCGAAATCACGAGACGGCTACGGCCGATTTAACAGTTGCCGTACACAGTCAAACAGTTTTTCGTGTTAGGTAGTATGCTTATTTTAGACACGTGGAGCTCGTCTTATTCTTCATTTGTCTTATTTTACTTTACCTTTATTTAATAAAAAAAAATTAAAGGGATTTAATTTAATATTTCATTATTATTTTGTTTGTTTGGATTTTGGGCAGCTGAATTTGGATGGCTTGCCTGCGTTACTTGTTGTTGCCTGGCAACCATAGGGGAGGATGAATGATGCTTTAAGCGCGAGCGACGTTTATAATTTCAGTAACGAACCTTGTTTTTATATGGTTTTTAAAAGTACTTCTAGTGGAGCAAACATTTTCTCACTTCACTATGTTATGAGAGGAACCACAAATTATCTTTCTTTATTGCTAAAATTATTTTATGTGTTGACGTAGACATAACGTCTCAAAACGATCATTCCAATTGAATTCATTGCTAATGCACGGACGACCTCGATCCGATCGTATACGTAGCGCTGCCAAACCATGGAAGCATCCTAGGTCACGGGTAATGAATGGCCAAGAGTGCACCTTGCATGCACCTCAAACAAGCAAGCGAGGTCACGACTTAAACAATCGATGATAACATCAAGTCATTCTCTTAGTGGCCCTAGTATAAAAGATGCCCAAAAGATCTGTTTCACAAAGCCAAAACAAAGTTATTCTGTACAGTACCCCTCTCCCCCCCCCCCCCCAACTCCAGTCTTATGTGATGCATAACATTGAAGCCTTCAAATTTATGCTTGTTTAATTTAGCAGCAGTGGTAAAATCACTGCAATAGCCAGCCTACAAGCTTTATTCCCTTTCCATCCGATTAATAATCATGTAAATACAAAGTCTACAATCAATTCCTTAAAGCAAAGGCCTTCTCAAAAGTCAATTAATCATAAACGTCAGGGTGATTCCCTTCCTAACAACCAAGTCGATCTTACTTATTTTATAAATTTAATTTAAGTGAAAGTCCTGCTTAATGCTAGTGCTCCCATTGAGCCGATCTAGTTCAGATTTAACTGGAAGTTAGTTGAGTTTGTGGGAGTTTTAACGCACACAACATACTGTAGGCTTAATTGTAATTTGTGGCTGCTTATTATTTTTAGGAGGTTGTAACATACCTGTGGGAACTTTCTTGATGTGAAAGTTTTCTGTTTTCTTAAATGCCAACGTTCGTTTGTTGAATTTAATGCTGTAAATTCGTTTTGCTTTATTTTAAAAAGCTTTCAGTGGTAAAAACACGTGTTAAATGTAAAGTGCCATTTATGTTTATTAACTGCATATAAATAAAACCAAGAGTTTTAAACGTCAGTTGTTTTTACCCCAGTTATTAATTGTAGAGTTAAAATATTATGTAAACCCCCTTTTATTCTTAACTCCGGATTTTCTGCAATTAATGTCACTCCACCTGGTGGCAGCGCGTACCGTGTGTATAGTAGTACTTGTTTAGCCCTATTTAATTTGATAGGATATTTTCGCTCCGTTCCCTACATAGGGCCCGTAGCCACGACTGTGCTTTGCTTTCGTAAGTGGCTGCAAAAGTTGCCCCGATATTTCCCTTCCATTAATAGATAAAATTATTATTATTATTATTATTATTATAATCAACCAAACCACCAAAGTATTATTTTCAACCAAGACCAAAGTCAACCGAAAGACAGGGATGTTACAAGAACCTTCGCCGTCGTAGCATCCGCCGTTCCAGCCTACTTTTGTTTACATATCGTCTTTTTTCACTATCTTTTGATTTGTTTGGTCGTTTATCAGATGCAGCGTAGCATACTGACGAAAAATGGTTGGGTTTTTCACACTTATGGCACGTTTTTTCTTCGAACAGGACAGTTTTGCTGCCCCCCTTGATGTGGCCAATTTCGTCCACAATGTGAGCATTTGTATTGGAAGTGTCATTTTGTTGGGGCTTGTGCTGCGAAAATTTCCGATGGGCGCCGCCACTGTTGTTGCGCAAAAACGAAACTGCTTATCTCTTCTTTTGTTGACCACTGTTGGGCAAAAATTGTGGTTATTTTGTGTACCTCACAATCTTCCTCATTTGTTTCATTGCTTGCACCTCTTTCCATAATGGCAATTTGTGCTCCTGTAACTTCCAGGGTTCTGTCATGGTTAGAATCTTTTCTAGAATATAGTTTGTATTTCCCAAAGCCTTCTTACTTAGCTCACTGCTTTTGGTACCAATGATAATTTGTCTTTTTATTTCATCTTCAACATTCGTGAATTCACAAGTTACTGCTACTTTCGGCAGTCGAGAGTGGAATTGATTTATAGTTTCTTTAAGTTTTTGTTTAGCTTGGCAAAAAACATACTGCTTGTAGTGTATGTACTATGCCTGTATGTAGAGGGCGCCTGTGCCGCCCCTCTCTGTACTACCCCAGTTATCATGCGACTTTAGTCACATGATAAAGACAATAAAAGCTCTGAATGCCTTGGTTCAGGGCCACTTGTAAGACCTTTAAATCCTAGTATGGACTTCACTTATTATACTAGTTTAGTACAGTTTAAACCTTAAGTAATGTAGACGCCCCGATACGTTACAATGGCGACGAGGATGGGATTAAGGTCTTCATTAATTTAAAAGTTTTTATTAAGTTGGTCAGCGTTTTGGCTTGCTTAAGCCCTTTACCTACAAGTTCGTTGCGCAGCTTAGGTTCAGTTAAAAGGGGTGGACGGCCAGCGTTTGATAGTGACAAATTTGTAAATCTCAATAGTGTAAGTTTGATTTGTAGAGGCCAGTGTTGCTCGTGTTAACAAGATTGTTTAGTAAATTACTAATGGTTGTGAATTTAATGTAGTTACTAATGTGAAGCTACTAAAATATTTAGAAACTTCTATTTTGAAAGGTTTAAAAAGGCTAGTATGGCAGATTTAAAGGATTTAAAAAGTATAGTTAGTCTAAAAGATTTAAAGTTAAAAAGCTGTTTACAAATTAAAAGGTTTATATTGCAGTAATATCTAAAAGATTTATTGACTGCATACCTAAAGGATTTAATTTTGTGAAAGCTATGTGTGACTTAAAACCTTTTTGTCTGGGAGACTTATGGTTTCAGTGTTTTACATAGCTTAAAAGATTTAGAACTAGGATACTTTAAAATATTTAATTCAGTGAGACTGATTAAAAGATTTAATAGGCCTACTGTATTTAATGTTGTAAAACTGTGTTAATTATGTTAAAAGATTTAGTACCAGGTGACCTTAAAAGATTTAAGTCAGTGTAGAACTGTTTGAAAGATTTAATAAGCCTGTGTAACTAAAAGATTTAACTGGGTGTAAAGCATGTTAAAATATGACAGTACTGGTGACCTTAAAAGATTTAGTTTAGTTTGAAACTAATTAAAAGATTTAATAAGCCTATGTATTGCTTAAAGATTTAAAAGTTGCAAACCAGTTGAGTGTAATTGCTGGTAATTTGAACTAGTAATGTGAAAGCTTTAAAATGTACCTTTAATTAGGAAGATTTTACGAAGTGTTGACTTAACTTTAGGTTTGTATCAACCATTGTTATTAGCCATAGCATTGATAAATTGTCAATGTCAGCGTTTGGGTTTCTGGAATAAGTATGTTGCTTAGGCAATGTCTTACTTCACCAAAATCGTAAAGGGGTTTTGGTTAAGTTGGACTGGCTTGGGCCGTAAGGGGTCACGAGCTAAACAATTTAATTGTTTTTAAGACTTAATGTTTAGTTTCGGTACTGCTTGCTGAAACTCATAATGTGCTATAGCCAATTGAATGTAACCTTTTAAGTTTAAGTATTGTTGAAATTGAAATTGAAAGATTCTCGACAGGAAGCACAAAATGCTTTTGGCACCGAGTAAGCCACAAAGTTACCAATTCTTGTAACAATAGAGGCTGATAAAATTTGGGAGCACTGTGTCAAGGCGCTGCTACTCTTGTTCAAGAATAAGTTGAATAAAATGTCCAACAGAGTAATTAGTAATTAACGCATTTGCTTAATTACGGTTAGTGAGAAAGTTGTAATAGGATCCGTAGTTAAAACCGTTGAGTTTTTTTTTGTTATGGTGGTAACTTGTAACATGTACTAACTTGAAAGTAATATAAAACTCGATAATTACGATTTGCATAACCAATGTTGATAAGCTAACAATTACCGTAAATCGTGTATTAAAAGCCCAGTTGAAGCTAAAGCCCACCCCTTAAAATGCTGTAAAGTCAAAATCATGAAATAGTGGAGTTAAAGCCCACCCCTCAAATTGTCGTTTTTCTACGAAAAATTATCTAAAAGTTATATGATGTGAATAAAAATAGTACTGCTTGCTATGTTTACTGGCCCCTTCTCCCTCCCTGCAGTAATAGTGGACTCTTCCTTTAGCTCCTAGCACCTGCACTAGACCTGGGCATCTTTCACCTATTCCTTTCTTCACAGCAATTAAAAGGATGTAAAAGTTGGTCTTTCAGAAATCAATCAAAAGCTTCGAATTTTCTGTAATAGATGTCCAGAAAAGTTAGAAAATTGATAATGTTTGATTTAAAGCCCACCCCCCTATTTTTGGCAAATTAACTGCATAAGCCCATGGGCGTTTAATCCACGATTTACGGTAATACTCTATACCAGTGTTCACTAACTGTTAAATTGGGTGGGCTTGGGTTTAGCGAGGCCACCAATTTAACAGTTTTAATAGCGTAGCTGTTAAGATTGAACCAGTTTTTCACTACCTTAAAGTAGTGACTGGTCGAGGTAAATTATGCCTCTTAATTTACGTATCGGTAATGAAAACTTGTACTCAAAAGTGTTGATTCGATAGCACAGCTAGGACGAAGCTGGACCCAGCTGACAGCTAATTATTTAAGCGCGAACGCGCTACTTTAAAGCGTTGAAGTGCTGTGTGTTTGAAATGTTATTTTAACACAAGTTTAGTTTGGGCTAATTAATTAAAATGTCACCTGCACGAAATGACTTTTTTGGAAAACCGTCATGGTATTGTTAACTAAAAAAATGTACTACAAAATTAAATTTGGTATCGTAACGAGAATCTAATTTTTTTTCTCGTTCGCAGTTGAACATGTTAAAAGAAAAAATATATTAACTAAGTAAATTACTGTGTAATTTTTTTTTAGGGGTGGTTAGGGGTAAGTGTCTCGTAGCGACAGCCTATTCTGTATGGTTTTGCCAGGTTGCCTAATTGCCCAGTATGTTAAGTAATGATAGCCTAGGAAGCCTATGCTTTGACTAATTACGTTAAATACTGAATAGCCTAGTTGGTAAAATACTAAATTCGAAATAGCCTACTATGCCTAGTATGTTTACAAAATATACAGTTTATATTAATTCATAATTGTGAATTTAACAAATTGTATGAAAGCTAAAACGTAAGGTTGTAATTAAATACCCCGTTGATAATTTACTGCACTGTAAGCTTACGTCCCTAAAATTGTAACTGGCCGTCCGCTCCCTTATCGCCGGTGCGCCGAGTTATTCGTTGCGCTAATGCTTCGTATTATGGTTCCGATAACCGCCAAGTGCTGCAGTTGCAAAGGAGTGCAAGTGTCCTCATTAACCGTCAAATTATTCACCGCCTAAACTCACCCGAGTTTCACGTTTATTGCTGGCGTCGAAGTTTGCGAGATGAAGATTTGACGTAGTCAAAAATCAGCCAATTTCAAACGAATACTAATGAGGGATACCGATTACACGATTATTGCGCTGTTTCCATTGGTTGGCTCGTGTTCGAACGTTTCATGTTGATTAACCAATCAGATTGCAGGTGAGGGAGGTGCTTGTGGATTGCTCTCCAGCGCTGTATGATAATCATTTTGTTAAGTGTTTCCAGCACCGCCCATAATCCCTCGCAGTGAATTGGACCCATCCGTTCTTCCGCAGCCGGGAGTTTTGATTTCATCAAGGCTGGCTGGGATGCAAGCTGTTTTCTAACCGATTTGGTAGTGATGGCAGAGTGTGAAGAGCGGCGGCGGTAACCGGTCGTAATTAGCAATGATGGAAAGTGAAATGTGTAACGATGTGATCTGTAAGATAAATCCACCCAAAACCAAAACTGGTAATAAATAGAAGCCGCCAAGTTTACGAAAAGGGTCGGCCTTTCAAAGTAGTGATATCATTCAACCAGGGAAAGGCCGCCAAGGTTAATCATATTAGCCAAGTTAATCGCACCTACTAATAGTTCGAAGGTTAAATGAAAACTAGAAGATTGCTACTAGCGGTAGCAATCTTCAAGTTTTCATTTAACGTCCAAAGTATTATTCAATGCGATTAACTTGGCTAATAGGATTAACCTTGGCGGCCTTTCCCTGGTTGAATGATATCACTACTTTGAAAGGCCAACCCTTTTTGTAAACTTGGCAGCTTCTCTTACCAGTTTTGGTTTTGGGTGGATATCACGACTTTCATAGGCCTGTGAATGACCAAAAATCCCACGGTGTAATTGTCACCCCTACCTATTTTGTGTGGAGATATTTTATTGTATGAATGTTCTCAGTCATAAATTTCATTTTGCTATTGTCATTCCAAATAAATTAATAACAATCGTAACGGTATGGTAATTGCAAGGACCTAATCAATTCCTATGGAGCGGTAGCAATCTTCAAGTTTTCATTTAAAGTCCTAAGTATTATTCCGTGGCTAATAGGATTAACCTTGGCGGTCTTTTCCTGGTTGAATGATATCGCTACTTTGAAAGGCCGACCCTTCTTGGAAACTTGGCAGCTGCTCTTATACCAGTTTTGGTTTTGGGTGGATATCACAACTTTCTTAGGCCTGTAAATACAAAGAATTCCACTGTCTAATAGTGACCTCTACCTTTTTTGTCTGGAGTGTCTATAAATTTTCTAATTCATAATTCTTACGTTTGCTATTGCCCAATTAGCCGTTACACCAGCCAAATGGACATGGTTTGGCGTATTGTATGCCCATGTTTCGCATGCTTAAGTCTATTTAATCAGATTTTTAAGCGCTCTGGCTAACAAACGCTGATTTTCGTTCGCTTTGCTCACTCAATCAGCGCATCCCCCTTCACTTGGCGCTCCCGAGGTAAACATTAATCATAATGAACACATACTACAATCTCACGGAATGGTAAATGTTCATACAGTTTTAATATTCTGGTGGCAGACGAAGATTACTAAAACTGATCAACTCGTCAGCTGTTTAAAATTACTCGTCACTTACACTAGACTGCAAGAACAGTAAGTCTACATAAAATAAAATGTCCGCGTCACGTTATTGAGGACACTTTTTCTCCATAAAGAACACGTTCCACCTGTGCTGACGATGTGCATTTTGTTTCCTAATCTTCATTCCAGCAAAATTGTCCTTTTTATCGTGGTGGGGCAGATGATTCAGTTTGGATTCGTGTACCGTAAAAAAAAAAAAAAGACCAAACCTTTGCAATAAAAGATAAAGATATTCTGTCTCTTAGTGAACCACCTATTTGGAAAAACAGTGCATTCTGACAATGTAAGTACTGAAAGGATAAGCGTGCAACAATTAAGCATGTTATAATCTACTGTTGAATGACAATACAAACAATGGTTACAACGATAATTTTGCACTTACAAGCCACTTCAGGGCCACGTGCTTCTAGCTGCAACCCTCATTTTAGAAAAAGGCACTTCCCCATATGACGCTTTACCTGTCAGCCTAAATTTAAATCTGGAAGCTTTCCCTAATGAGCTGTAGACGTGTCGTTATACCCTATGAGAATTAACATGGACCGAAGACACCTGATTCAAACGATTTGCAAAGATTTCTACCGCATGGGGAATTTACACCAGTATGCTGAAATCACGTATAAGTTGGTTTCAGTTAAAAGACACGGTCTGCTAGTGAGCCGCCATCTGACAACAATAACACTCTAACAATTACGCTCTGACAATTAAGCTCCAACAACAATAAAACGTCTACTTGGCAGCGACACACTAGCGTGTGTCTAGATATTTGTTTGACGTGATGTCGCCCACTTCGAAAGGACAAACTTTCCGTTCGATTAGATAGCTGGGTTAATTAACCATACGCACTTTCCGGTTGTTCCCATGTGAGGGCAAACATCGCATAGTCAATACAGAAAGCTTCATCATTTCTATCACCGTTCACTCAATACCGGGATTTTGGATTTTATGGGTGACCAATTTTGTATGTTTGTTTTTCCAGTTAAGGTCCTGGAATTTTAGCGCGGATTCCGACATCCATCAACTTGCGTTTCCATGAGCAGTATGAGCAGTGTATACTCGTTTTTTAGTTGAGCAGTATAAAGACCGCAAGACAGCAAGATATCAAGAACGCATAATTCGACAAGAATCAAGATTTGGTTTAAAAGATTTTTTTGGGGAAAATAAAGATTAATAAAAATTTAACTTTTAGGAATTATGAAATTAGAAATTAATAAAACCAAACTAGAATTTGAAACGATCTGTTGGAAAGAAATTGTAAGAATTTAATGAAAAAACTCCAAAATACCAGCAAAGCCCGGTTAATTTTGGTTTCTATTGCCGTTTGAAAATATACATTACGTTTTTTAGTTGCATTTCCCTTCTCAAATGCTGTTCAATATAGAGAATTTTAAAATTGAGGCTTCCCGTCCAAGTCGCTACTCACTGCGCAGCTCTACTGTGCATCCTCATATCGTATATAAACTCGAGCGGAGCCGAGGCGGCCACCTTTTCGATCCTCTGTAGTGCCCTCAATGGCGACAAGAGGGGAGGAGGGTGGGACCCTAAAAAGGTAATGTATATTTCAAACGGCAATAGAAACAAAAATTAACCAGACTTTGCTGGTATTTTGGAGTTTCTAGTTGCCTTGAAAATATTCATTACCTTTTTTAGTTGCATTCCACTGACTTCGTCAAGGCGGAGGGAGCCATTGACACAAGCCCCCTTGAGTAGCGACCGGTTCCCCACACAAAAAATAAAAGTGGAATAGGGGCTACAAGACGCGTCGTGCCACTACAAACAGGCCTATGCAAAAAAGTCCCTGAGACATATCACGAAGATAGTGAGACACGAACACAGATGCATGTCGCCAAGAGGCAGCTTCCATAATGTCAGAAATCGGTACGTTACTGCGAAAAGCCCAGGATGTAGAAATAGCACGGAGCTCGTGAGCCGTTACACGGATGCCTTCGCCCGCACAGGAGATATCAAGTTCTTTGTAGGCCTGGACGATTACTGTCTTTAGCCAGGTGGCGATCATTCTAGCAGAAGTAACACCAGTCTTCAGATTGAAAGGAAGAAATAGCTGTGATCGCCCCCTGCGGATGGGTTGAGAGGCTTTGAGATAAAACCGGAGCGCCCGTACCGGGCATAAGGAACGTTCATCATCATCCCCCAATATCTTCGATAAGGAAGGGATGATAAAAGGATGAGTGCGTTCCTCCGGTTTCTGCGTCTTGGCTCGAAAGGTCGCCTGTGGGGTCAGGGTCACACCTTCGTAATCCGGGAGGAAGAAGCAGTCCGACTCCTTTGCAGAGAGAGCTTGTAATTCACTACATCGCAGACAGGCAGCAAGAGCTATGAGGAACACAGTTTTTCTTGTAAGATGACTGAGGCGGGCGGAACCGAGAGGTTCATAAGGAGCTGACAGAAGGGCATTAAGTACAATGGACAGATCCCAGTCCGGGAATTGTCGTTTGATCCGCGGTCTGTCAAGACAGAAAGAGTGAATGAGGGAAGAGATGCGATAATCATTAAGCGAGTTCCCCTGATCCGCGGCTCGGAATACCGTATTTAGGGCGGAACGGTACGAGGCTAGTGGAACCTCGTAAGCCACTTTGAAAAAGAGATGTAAGAAAACGGAGGAGGTCCTCTATAGGGGGACAGATTGGATTGACTTGTTGTGTAAGACACCAACAAAACCATCTTTTCCAATGACTGTCGTAAATCTTGTTTGTGGAAGAGCGGACGGCTAGAGAGGCGATGCGGACGGCTTCGTCTTCAAATATGCCAGTTGTTCGGAGTAACTGGACGATAGTAGCCACCCGTGAAGGTGTAATGCCTTGATGTTCAGGTGGCGGATCGTGCCGTTGGCTTGGGTGAGCAGGTCCGGGGCGAACGGTAGCGTCCAGGGGTCGTCGATGAGGAGACTCAGTAACGCCGGGACCACGCTGCTGCTGGTCAATTTGGAGCCACTAAGAGGAACCATCCTTGGCATGATGTAATCTTGCGTAGAACGATGGGAAGCAGGCGAGTTGGGGGTAAGACGTAAGCGTAGAGCTGGTTCCAGTTCAGTGTTAGGGCATCTACTGCCCAACAGGGCCGGATTAAATCTTGTACAGGCCTGGTGCTTAAGTTTTAATGTGGCCCTATTCCCTCCCCCCCTGTCCTGCAGAAAAAGGATTTTTTTTAACAATAATTTTTTTTTGTAACAAACAGCAAAAAGTATTTTTTTTTTAATTTAAGGCTGAATTAAGTGGTTCTCTGGACTGGCTAAAAAAATTGACGGGTGGTTTTTTTTTTATTTTACTTTTATCTGAGATTTTTCAGATGCGTGCATGTTTTTTATTTTATTTATCAAACAAAAAACTTTAGTTACTTATATTTTGTTATGGAGTGTAATATAAATGTTTTAATGCCTGGTGCAGCACGCAAATGTTGCACATTAACAAAAGTCTTTCTTTACATCCAAGTTTTTACTTGTGACAAGCCTCTGAACAGCCCTTAGATTCGTTTCAAGGCGATCATGAGAATGGAGCAAAAAGCACATCTAGTCATCGGCTCCAGGAAGAGATTGGTGAAAGAATTGATTCGTAATTGGAATTTTTTTAGACAGTGTCATCTAAAATGTTTCATGCGCTAAGAAAGAACGCTCCTGAGAACCACCTAATTAACTTTAAGCAGCCTAAAATAGTACCTGATTTATTTTCCCGTGGCTGTGAAGCCCCCCTTGAGGCCTGTGGCCCGGGTGCTTCAGCACCCAAAGCACCCCCCTTAATCCGGCCCTGCTGCCCACGCCCGCGGATCGGGAAAAGGACCGACGAACAGGGGAAGTCTGGCATTGAACCGAGTAGCAAACAGGTCGACCATAGGGCGTCCCCATAGTGCGAATCGGGCTGAGCAAATGTTGCGGTTCATAGACCATTCGCTGGCCGGACGAGTTCGTCGAGACAGCAAATCGGCAACCACGTTCCGGGAACCGGGAATGTGTAGGGGAAGTAGTTCCACGTTAAGACGGATGCATAGTTGAAAGATGTCTGATGTTATTTGGTGAAGAGATAGGGATCGTGTTCCCCCGCCTTTCCTCAGATAGGCAACAGCAGTAGTGTTGCCGATGTGTACTTGAACAGCATGGCAGGAGCCATGATCTTGGAAATGTAGTAGACTGAGAAGAACCGCCCGAAGTTCCAGATGATTTATGTGTTCCTGGGGCGAGGAGGGCCACCGGTTCGACACCGTGAGGTTGGCCATATTCGCTCCCCATCCTGTGAGAGAGGCGTCCGTGAATAAGTGAAGCTGAGGAATTGGTTCGTGAACAGGAACCGAGGCACTGAGGTTTAGTACATCTGTCCACCATTGAATGGTTTGAAGTGGGAAGGACGGATGGAGCGGCTGCGGTGGTAGTAGAGGTGCGAGAAGAGGATTGCCCCAGTGATCTGTTCGGTAATGATGAAGGGGGCGGGCCGTCCAACGGCCGTACGGAACCATATCCAAGAATGAGTCGATCGTTCCTATGACAGAGGCTAGTTTATAGAAGGAGTGGTGTGGAAGAAGCAGGAACTCTCGATGCGATCTGGGGAAGGCATGACCGTTCCGCGGGCCATGTCGAAAAGGACGCCGAGGAATACGAAAGACTGAGCTGGATGAAGGCGACATTTAGGCAGATTGATTCCCAGGCCCAGAGAGTGTAAAAGAGACACGGCGGACCGAAGGTTTTGAGCAACAACCGCTGCGTCGGAATGGGGCAGGAGGCAGTCGTCGAGGAACGCATGGATCCGTATGCCCTGTCGATGGAGATGTGCCAGAACTGGTCGTAAGATCATGGTAAAAATACGAGGAGAGGCATTGAGTCCGAACGGCAGACTGCAGAATTCGTAAATTTTTCCGTCGTGAAGGAACCGATAGAGGTGGCGGACAGAGGCATGAAGCGGAATGTGTAGGTATGCGTCCGCCAGGTCCAACGAAATTGTCCAATCCCCCAGATGGAGGATCGATTCCCGGATCGTAGAGACTGTTTCCATCTGGAAGTGAGGATTGTCAATGAACCTGTTGAGGGGCTTTAAATTGAAGATAAGTCGAGTGCCGCCAGATTTCTTTGGGCAGAGAAAAATGCTGCTGTAGAAACCCGGGGAGAATGGCGGTAAAAGAGTGCGGATTGCATTCTTGTGAAGGAGAGAGCTTATCTCCTGTTGAAGCGCCGATGTGCCGGATCTGTCCCATTCCCATGGTGGGGAACGGAGTGGCGGCGGAATCAGGAACGTTGGTTTGAAGCCCTGGGTAATTATGGAGAGAAGAACTGGATCGTGAGAAATTGCTTGCCAAGCCGGCAGGAAGAAACGTAACCGTCCCCCCACAACCTGTGGGGGCGGAGGAATGTCAGTAAGATTCCCTATGACGGGAACAGGAGGGAGTACGTTGGTGTTTCTTTGGAGGGGTAGTTTGTCCCAAACAACGGCCCCGTCCCCGTCCTTGGGAACGGGTCGGAAAGGGCGACGAGGAACGTGGAAGTATGGGTGGAGCGGTTTCAGGTGTTTTCTGGCAGGGCCAGGTGTCACTGGATGGATCAGGTCTGGTGATAGCAGAGGAACGGCCTGGATTGTCGATTCTTGAGAGGCCGAGGTTTTTTGGAGACATCAAGATGAAGAGCAACTTTAGGAATCAGAACTCTGAGCGATTCCGATTCATGAATCGGCTGGTTCCAGAGGAGATGCCGTATGAATCGTGCAGATTCGAAGTCGTGTTGAGTGCGATTTCGCGCAGAAGAGGAGTTGAGTTAAACAAGGTTCTCGTAAACTAATTCATAGCATCGTAAGTTGCAAAGCAACTCTCGCGGAATACTTGATGAATAAGGAACGCAAGTTGTTTCATCGTGTCGGGAGGGGGCGGATCGGCATGAAGGTGTTCACATAACGCATTAGCCGCGGTGCTTAGGATGTCCGCTTGTGATGCCGCACGTAATCCTAGTCGTAGAATTCGATCATTGTCCCGAGGCCCATAAACAGGAACTGCAGCTCGTCGGGGCAAAAACAGACGGAACCGAAGTCGAGTTTGGTATCAGCAGTACGAAACTCAGACTGTGGCTAGGTGTCAAAATTGCGCGGATTAGCCGTTCCGTCTCCCGTACGACGGAAGTAGTAGTTTTCTCGGCCAGGCCTTGGTGGAGGAGGTTCCTTGTCTAATTCTAAGGGGTAACCGTTGCCGAGAAGAATCCCACCGTTCCGCAGCAAGGTCGTGAGCAGAGTGGTAGATTGGCCTAATAAAGGCTGCTGAAAAGGGAGTTGGTCCCTCAGGCCAAAACAAATCCCGTTGACAGGCCCCGATTCTTATTGGCTGGTTCCGCAGATTGAGACAGTGTGTAAAGGAAACAGTCCGGAACTATTTTCTCCACAGTCTTGAGTAGGTCTGGGAGCGGAATGTCAGTTGGGTCTGGGTCATCAGGGAACTGTGAAATGGTGTGTTCCGAGAGGGAAGGATCAGGTGTGTAGTATGGATCGTCCCCTTCGTCTTCTTGAGGAATCGGGACGACTGGTAAAGGCTGCGATGGCACGGGGCCGGATCGGCGGAACGCGGCTTCTTCTGAGTGGATGCAAGCCAGTGCGTAGTATAGTCGGAGACGGGCACGTTCCGTTTGAAGGCACGAAGAGATGAATCCATCAAATTATTCACCTGGGAACCGGTCAGGGGACCAGAGGAACCAGGAACAGCAGTACGAATGCTACGTCGGGAGGAACAGGATGACAAATCCAGAGGAGTGGATGGCGGAACTGGAGTGGCTGCCAACTTGGCCGCTACTTTGCGAGCCTTAAGTTGCAGTTTCAAATGAGCGTACCGTTCCTTAGCTTTGGAGAGTTCCTTCTGAATGGAGCGCACGTCCGGGGAACGGAGCACTTGTCCACCGGGAACCGGAGAGGGTGTCAAGAGGAATAGAAACCTCAGAAAGGAACGGGTTGTCAGGTGGCGGAACCGGATCCAAGGATTCACGTTCCGCAGAAAGTTCTAGTACTTCAACAACTGCGGACGACGGTTCCGCCGCAGCGAGAGAGGGGGAACGGGGAACCAGAACGGCGGTGCCGTCCCTGGGCGTTCCCTTTGCGCGAGGCATGGTGGACCGATATCGAAGTGAACAGCGTGAAGCGTAGAGAAGAAAAGGTGGCCGCCTCGGCTCCGATCGAGTTTATATACGATATGAGGCTACGCAGTAGAGCTGCGCAGTAAGTAGCGACTCGGACGGGAAGCCTCAATTTTAAAATTCTCTGTATTGAACAGCATTTGAGAAGGGAAATGCAACTAAAAAAGGTAATGGATATTTTCAAGGCAACTAGAAAAATATTTTATGCAACAAAACAAATATTTTTTCTTTTTTAGGGGAGGTGAGTGTAGTGTATGTACTATGCCTGTATGTAGAGGGCGCCTGTGTCGCCGCTCTCTTTGTACTACCCCAGTTATCATGTGACTTTGGTCACATGATAAAGACAATAAAAGCTCTGAACGCCTTGGTTCAGGGCCACTTGTAAGACGTTTAAATCCTAGTACGGACTTCACTTATTATACTAGGTTAGTACAGTTTAAACCTTAAGTAATGTAGAAGCCCCGATAAGTTACACTGCTCAAAGTCCAGATATTTCTTTGAAGAAAATTGGGCTTTCAATCTTGCTTTTGTGTCGTCGTAGGTGACCTTGGGATCAGGTAGAGTCGTAAATAAATCATGCACAGTTTCCCCAGCAAAATGTAGCAGTAGTGCTTTTTTTCTTGCATCATTACTGATATTTCGGCTACTAGGTAGTTTTCGAAGCGAACCATCCATTTATCCCATCTTGGTCCCAATGAAGATGGATCAGAGTGGGGATCAAAAGGAGCGATTGTAGTTTGGTTAAGTGTATTGTCCATTTTGGTGGGATTTTCTTTTCTTTCGATTGTTGAGAAAACAGCACTTACTTTTCAGTTCTTGTTCGTATTGTTCGAGTACTTTCTTGGCTAAGATCCCATCCTCGTCGCCATTCTTGGTGGATTGTGCTTTTAGGTGTGATTGACGAAACCAACACTTGTTTGTAATAACGAATTATATTTGAATATCGGCAACAGCATAAACCTTACAACATGCCATGGCTGGCATCCATCTACAAGGACATCACTTCCTGTGTATGCAGTAACAGGAAGTGGTACTCACCGATCTGTATATATGCAATGTGGAGGTGAGCGTAGCTAAATACTGTATATATGCAATCTGGAGGTGAGCGTAGCTAAATATAATAGCCTATAAAGCTTATCTAAGTTGGTTTTCTTCCCCAATACCTAGGTGGATTTTCTTTGTCGACAGACATCTTTCATTATGATCAATGACAATTTTCAGGAAAGTGACACGGATGGTTCAATGAACAGGGGTTTGGTCCTAACCCATGTCCTGGATCAGTTTTGGGCCTAACTTAGGTAAACCTTTCGATAAGCGGTCCTGCCACGAATCCCATGCCCTTTGCTCCAGCAAAATTGGCATCATGGCCACGATAACCTCAAGACTATTCTAGCTCCGGAAATGTCCCACAACACTTGGAGGATTTGGAAAAAGAAGTCTCATTGGAGCTCTCCATCAGCTCTCCAAGGTCTTCCAAAAAGCTTCCTGCGCCCTTACAAACCCATCAGTGTCACTTGAAGTCGCCTTCCTCGTGGCCCTCGTTGCAGCGGCTTATCGCTAGTCGACTTCCTTCCTCAGAGAAGACACCCATTCTCACTTCTTTTAAACAAGGAACTACGATTCATTCTCCCATGACGTTTCTTCGAGGTGGAGGTCTGCTGATTACTGTGACTCGTGTTGAAAACATCACGGATCTTGCCCCATGTGGACACCCAAAGGCGATGTAAGCTTTCAGTGCCCATTCGTTCTCCCTGTTGTTAATTGGTAAGGAAACATCATCCGAAGGTGTAACAGTGAGATTGGCGTATCACCCACTTCACGTTTTATCCAGACGGTCATAACTGTGGAATGTTCAATACTCTCCTGAGACGTCTTTAGTTTTTGTGAAGTATTCACGCCAAATGAAGTGCAGGGTCAGGATCTACGAGCGTGTGTACCCTCTTGGACAGACGGCAGTGGGACGCCATTAGGAGGGATTTTTCACAGCAAGTTCTTTGAACATATAGCCTAATACACCTCTTTAGATCACCACCTATCAAAAATCACGGTATCAAAGAGGCAATACTTTGAAGGTCAATAACGTTGGAACGACATGTGACGTTGGAGCAACAGCATGTTCTGGATAAACTAAACCTTCGTTTCACACTACGTAATACACGTAAGTGCACAAGGATGCACATATAAAGGAAAAAGTCACATGATTAGGCAGTAGGGTAGGACTGGAGTCCAAAACCAACTGCAACACAAGAATGGTGCATTCAATGAAATGAGTAACATTCTTGAAGTTCTATGAAACATGGGCAGAACTTGAAACGAAATGTGTGCAGTTTACGTAGGATAAATATTTAAGGTAAACTTTGGTGGAAGTTTTACCATAAGCTTTGCCAGATTCGTGCTGACCCTCCACCAATATGACAAAGTCAGCACATAATGAAGCACATATTTTGCAGATAGTAAGAAACAAAAATTTTAACGAAACTTAAAATTAGTTTTTACTATCTTGAAATACTTACCCCTTCAGTAGAACCCACCCATCCTCCCCGCCAACGAACCCGGTGGTTAACTGAGTGAGACCGAAAGGTTTGAAACAGAATGAGAAACGGGGCTGCTGTGCTAGCATATATGCAACACGACAAGAGCGCTCCAAGCGGGTGATAAGCTAAGCTTATGGGATTTAAAAAAGGAATTTAAATTGATTTCGGGCATAAATAAAGCAAATCGAAACGATTTAAGCATGTACTGAAGGTAAGTATTTTAGGATAGTAAAAACTAATTTTAAGGTTTGTTAAAATTTTTATTTATTTATTTTTTTTACAAAAAGGCTAATACGCAAAAACGGTAGGGGCAATACCCTACCTCCCCCCTCCCCCCCATACACGTCACTGGTCAGAAGCACCAAGTGCCCGACGTTGTATATAGGAATAATTTCCTATTGGTACTTTGTTTTCCTTGAATTTAACAGCTAGTTACGTGGTAGCTAAAACCAAGATTGCTTGCTTCGTTTTTCATCATCTTATTTACAATTTATTTCAACAGATTTTTCTTGTGTTCCTATCTAAGGAAAATGAAATAAAATAATAAATGATGTTTATGCTAACCAGGTCATATACACCTGCCGGCATTTAAGATTTAAGATTTACGGATGCACGGGTAGCTGCGAGCACTGGGGCGTCAGATTCGATAGGCGTCCTGGTCCCAGCTGTACATCTCTGGCTTCGTACAGACCCAGGTTCGATCATGGCAATGGGTAGTGTATATGTACATTGTACGGGTTTCTCTCCCGTTGTTTCCTGCCCGTTGTACGAGGGTTTCCTCCGGTTTCCTCCCTCATGCGGCAAAAAACAACTCTTCTGATGGTGGTATCGTCAACTTAACATCTGCCGCTTGGGAATTTGGGTGGGTGGATGCCTCGTGCATCGTCTCTGTATTATTATTATTATTATTATTATTATTATTATTATTATTATTATTGGCAAGCTTACCTTTTTGTTTGAGGTATTCAGCTACTAATGCAGCAACATGAATATAGCAATGTGCTGCCTAAAATACAAGAATGCAATACTATCAGTTAACAGCAACATGAATGGCTTTAGGAGAAAATGAAAGGTACCTACTTCGGACAAATTTCCATTCTTCGTGTGATTTCGTGCCATTGTCTCCAACCACGTTTTGCGCAGTTCGGGAGTAGCGGCGTAGCTGTTGGCCAAGCTGTACTGCAAGTCCAGCAGCATTTCTGGATCGTTTTCGTGCTCCCGCATCTGCGTCGTGGCCATAAGTACAGTGCGAATGCGCTTCGTCAAGTCTTTTACCTCCGATGGGAAACCTACAAATTATTTAAGTTCAAATTTCACTAAGGTATTCCTGCTTATGAGAAATTGTGATAAAAAACACTTTGCACCAATATGGGTTTTCGGTTCTTTATTAGAACCATGCATGCTAAAAAAAAAAAAAAAACATCAATTTACCAGGGCCACCTGGTTGAAATTGGTTTTTATTGCCTAGCTGAATACGAACATTATGCAAATTTTAGCATTCTCCTTATCCTTGCTGTTTGATCTAGAGATTAAAGCTGTGGCGCCAGTCAATCTCGCGACCCAGCGCGCATCTTTGTGCGCATCCCTCCTCTATACATAAAGCGCCTCGGTGCACATTGCTTCATCTTGTATTCCTCTTAGTCCACAGACCTCGTCAAAAGTGGTGGGCGCCACTTGACAGGCACCCCGGGGTTGCAAGCTGGCTTCCCAGAAAGCAAAAACTTCGCCATCAGTCTGGCGAAGAAGATGATTTGAAGGGATGCGAGACGACCGAATGGCTTAAGGGGTTATAAAATTTGTCTGGCAGCAACGTAAGGGCCCAGGCGACAAAAGTCCTTCTGCCTGGGAGGACATGTCTTGAAAGGAATGGGACGTAAACACAGAAAGATGTCTCCATGATGCAGCTTCCAAAATGTCGGAGATGGGAATATTGCTGTGAAGGGCCCAGGATGCGGAGACGGTGCGTAGTTCATGGGCGGTTATACGAATGTTGTGTTCGGCGCAGTCTATGTCTAGGGTGTTGAAGGCCTGAAGAATCCTGATTTTTATCTAGGTGGAGATCATCTTGGCAGTTGTCATGCCCGAGACAGTTGTAAAGGGTATAAAATGTTGAGATCGCCTTTGCAGAGGGGCTTACTCTTTCTGAGGTAGAAGCAGATGTCCCGGACCGGGCAAAGTGACCGTTCCGGTTCGTCCCCTAAGATGGTGGAGAGTGCTGGAATGATGATGGATTGGGGCCGTTTGCAGGGCTTGTGTCTTGGCTCTAAAAGAAGCACGTGGTGTCAGGGTTTACGCCCTTGTAGTCTGGTAAGAAGAAACAGTCGGCCGGTCTGACATATAACACTTGTAAATCACTGCATCTGAGGCACGCCGTCAGGAAGACAGTCTTGCGAGTGAGGTGGCTGAGGTAACAAGAAGAGAGCGGTTCGTAGGGTGCGGACAGCAGAGATGTGAGGACGATTGAAAGATCCCAGTCTGGAAAAAAGCCGTCTAGTCAAGGTCCACTCGATGTCAAAGGATTTGACGAGGGCGAAGATAAGAAAATCGTCGAGAAGATGTCGACTGCCGGCAGCTTTGAATACAGTGTTGAGTGCTGAACGATAAACTAAGATGGTGGATCCTTTGAAACCGCCGTTGAAGAGATCGATGAGGAAGGAAAGGTATTTTGAAAAAAACTCATCAGCTCATCAAAAAATCATCAAAAACAGTTGAGTGAGTTGACATTTTTACCTCTAAAAATGCAGATTTTTAATTTTAAGAAGGAAAGATAGGCGGGCAGAGGAGGATGGAGTGGACTAACCTTCCGTGAGACACCAACGAAACCATCGCAGCCAGTGATTGTCATATATTTTGTTGGTAGAGGAGTGGACAGCCTTGGAAGCAATGCAAGAGGCTTTTTCTGAAAAAATGGCTGCTGCTTCATGAAGTCGGATGATAGCAGCCACCCGTGAAGTCGCAGTGACAATGGGCGATGATGAAGCTGGGTTCCACGGTGTTGGGATAGCAGGTCCGGATCGGATGGAAGGCAACGAGGGAGATCAATTAGAAGTTCTAGTATGAGCGGGAACCAAGGTGCCACTGGTTAATTAGGAGCTATCAAAAGGAATTGGCCAGGGAACTAGACAATCTTGCAAAGGGCCTACGGAAGTAGTTTGAACGGTGGGAAGAGGTATCCGAAGAGGTGATCCCAAGGTAGGTCAGGGCATCGATTCCCCATACAAGGTTGTGCGGGGTCGGACTGATGAATTGGCAAAATTTGGCATTGTGCCTCGCGGCGAAGAGGTCCACCATTTAACTGCCCCAAATGTTGAACAGATATTGACAAATGTATGTCTTTATGGACCATTCCCCCGACGGTAGGGATCGGCGAGAAAGGGAGACCGCAATGACGTCGCGATTGCCCAGAATATGTAGCGGGCAGATGCATAGCTTGAAGATGTCTGACGTCACCTGGTGAAGTGAGGGAGAGCATGTCCCTCCTCCTTTCTGAAGGTAAGCCACTGCTGTGGTGTTGTCGATGAGGACCTGAACCACTTTCCAAGCAACTACGTGGTGAAAGTGGTGTAGCTTAGGAGCACGGCTCGGAGTTCCAATACGTTGAAGAGGGCCTGATCCTGCGGGTGCCAAGTGCCGGAGCTAATGTTGTCGTTGATGTGGGTCCCCCATCCTGTCATGGACACATCGGTCAGGGAGATGTAGGTCCGAAGTGGATCGTGAATTGTGAAAGGGTGGGGACGTCCATCCACCAAAGTAGTATGTCGAGTGGAGTAGTCGCGGGGCCTGTCGACGGACGGTTGTAGGTGGGAGTCTGGCCATTCTGCAAAGCGGAAGAGATGGAGAGGCTGGACCATCCATCTGCCATAGGAAACCAGTCTGGCTACGGAGTCCAGTGTCCCGATAAGAGAGTTGAGTTGACGTAAGGTGTAGGTTTGAAAGCGTAGAAAATTGCGGATCTTTGATACAAGGACGGAGATTCAGTCAAGAGACGACATAACTGTTGCGGTGGCAAGGTCGAAGAACACCCCTAGAAAAACAAACTGTTGGGAGGGGATTAGACGGGAGTTGGGGAAGGTGACGCCAAAACCGAGGCGCTGAAGGAGGTTGATGGTGTAGTCCAGGTTGAGGAGCAGAGTAGCCTAGTCTTGATGAGGAAGGACCCAGTAGTCTAGATAGGTGCTGACCCGTATCTGGTGTTGGTGGAGCATTGCTAGGATCGATTTGAGAACGATAGTGAACACGCGAGGTGCTGTGTTGAGGCCAAACGGGAGGCAAAGGAACTTGTACATTGTGCCGGCGTAGATAAATCGGAAGAGGTGCCGGATACTTGCATGTAGCGGAATGTGGAGGTAGGCGTCCGAGAGGTCAACAAAAATCGACCAGTCGCCTGAAGAGAAAGAATGGCGGATGGTTTCACTGTTTCCATTTTGAAATGGTCATTGCGGATAAACTGATTGAGGAGTTTGAGATTGAAACTGAGTCGGTTGTCACCAGTTTTCTTCGGGCAAAGTAAAATCTGACTGTAGAAGCCTGGTCTGTCTGAGTCGGGGCAAGGTCGAATGGCCCCTTTACATAAGAGATCGTGTACTTCAGCAGACAGGTGGGCGGAGATGAACATAGCCGAAGACCAAGGTGGGGTTCGGAGCGGCGGCCGTCGGTGAAAACGTGGCCGATACCCGTCTTGGACAATGGAGAGGACGGTGGGGTTGGAAGTAATGGTTTGCCAGGCAGTAAGAAAGTGTTGTAGACGAACCCCAACTGGGTGAGTCGGAAAGTAATTGTCAGTGTCTGGAGTGTTGTTGCTGGCGGGGACCAGGTGAAGTGTACCGTCCTCGACGCTCGGGGGTTGTACTGCAGCCATAGGGGCGGCCTCGTTCGCGCCCGGAGCTGGAATTACGAAAAGGCGAACGGTCCTGTCGAGATGGGGATGGAGGACGAGGATCGGAATTGGAAGTCTGAATGTTGGTTGATGCCAGACGTCCTTTGCATCGGGGTGGACGGGACGTGTCGACATGCGTGGGTACCTGGAGAATTTAGGACCAAAGGCCTTAGGTTTACGGGCAATGTCGAAATACGGAGCTAACTTCGGATTGAGTTCCCTGAAGAGGGTATCAGACTCATGAATAGGCTGATTACGTAACTTATAGTGTGTAGAGTTGTTAAGGTTTGGGGCCGTGTTCAAAGCAAATTCTCGAAGTAGAAGAGTGGAATTGAAGAGAGCATTAGTAAACCAATTCATGGAGTGATATCTCGCAAAACAGGCTTTGCGAAAGACTTGACTAATGAGAAATGCCAAATTTTTTGTGGTGGCTGGGGAAGGTCGGCAGAAAGCTTTTCGCACAGAGCTTGAGAGGCCGCACGGAGGCCCAAGGCCGGAACTGAGGCTCGTTGCGGGATGAGCGCAGTCCCAAGTCCAACTTTACCGTCAAGAATTCGGATTGCGGATAGGTATATCGAAGTTTCTAGAGTGTGCGGTCCCGTCTCCTGCACGACGGAAGAAGCTGGTTTCATGCTCTGGATGAAGAGGTGGGGTTTCTGTGTCTAGTTCCAAAGGATCACCTTTCCCCAAGAGGAGGCCACCAGTCTGCAGGAGAGTCGTGAGAAGTGTAGTGGAATGGCCGAGGACGGCAGGTTGACGAGGTAGGCGGTCACGTAGGCCAAAGCCAGTAGATAGGCCACGATTCCTGGGCTCAGCTGAAGTTGAAACAGGCTTGTATAGGAAACAATCAGGGATGATATCCTCAACTGTCTTTAATAACTCAGGAAGAGGAATTTCTGACGGATCGGGGTCGTCCGGAAAAGAAGGCTTACAGTGAGCGTGTCTGGAGTGAATTTCGTCGGAAGAGGCCAAGCGTTGATCTTCTTGGTCGGCAGAAGCAAAAACTTCCGAGTCGGTGATGAGGACTGGGTAGGACAGATTGGAAGCGGCCTGGGCGGCCGGATGAGGTTGGTCTAGTGGACCAGAAGGGCCTAGGAGGTCTAAAGCAGACCGTGGTTGTTTGGGGGCCGTAGCGGCCACCCAGTCTCAGGTGTATTGAGCCATTGGTAGT
Organism: Lithobius niger; assembly: GCA_023313725.1. Lineage (NCBI taxonomy): Eukaryota > Metazoa > Arthropoda > Chilopoda > Lithobiomorpha > Lithobiidae > Lithobius > Lithobius niger. Next base: position 18,445 of record JAHWFP010132624.1, on the reverse strand, counting down.
GGTGATGCCGGCCGCTTACGTTTGAAGGACCTGAGAGCAGTGTCCATCAACTTGTGGAAGCGTTCTTTAGAAAGGTGATCAGTAGGAGGGCCAGCAGAAAGGGACGGCACTGGTGTGGTCGAGGATCATGAGGAAAGATTGATCGGCTCGATAGTGGCTTTAGGTTGTCGCCGTTTTGCAGACAAACGCTTGACCTTAACTTGCAGCTCGAGGCGGGCGTAGGCCTCCTTGGCTTGATGGTGGTCCGTTTGCAAAAGTGGAGACTGGAAGCTGGCTGCTGCACTGGGGCCTGTCCACATGGAATGGGAGAAGTAGCGGCCGTGTTGAGTGCTGAACGATCGGCCGCGGACGGGCTGTTGGGCGACAGCCAATCAAAAGGTTCAAGGCCGAGGACGCTTGTGCGCAAGGCGAATGAGGGGCCGCTGCGGATAGTGCGGAAAAATCCGGGAGTAATGGAGGCGGACCTCCAACATAATTTCGGAGGACGAAGACGGTAGAGTGGCCGCCCGGACCGGCGCCTCTCTGGGCACTTCTTTAGGCCACGGCATGGTAGATCAGGAGCACAGCAAGCCTGCCGTGGTCGAAGCATAGAGAAGAAAAGATGAAGCCATGCGCCGAGGCATTTTATATATAGAGGAGGGATGCGCACAAAGATGCGCGTTGGATCGCGAGACTGGCGGGTTCCAAAGCTTTAATCTCTAGATCAAACAACAAGAAGAAGAATGCTAAAATTCAGGTAATATAAGTTTTCGTCTGCAATTAAAAATTGATGTTGGTATAATAATGCAGCAACACTTTTACTTAAATATAAGGGGCTGCACATAAATGACGTAACACTAATTTTGCCCTTTTACAGCCCCCTTTCCCTCCCATGTCACATTTTTTGCAACCTATCCCCAGAAAATGTCGTCACAAACGTTCCCTCCCCCCCCAAAAAAAAAATCAATACAAATGTAGAGGGAAACAATTTGGGAAAATTATTAATTTTATATAACTTTTTTAAACTGTTTGTAAAAATACAGGGTGGTCCACAAAAAACTGACGACCCAACATTTTCTAAGTCCAACTTTTCTAGTTAGCACCCCTCTGTCCTCTCCTGGTTCTGAGCGTTGCTAACTAGAAAAGTTGGACTTAGAAAACGTTGGGTCGTCATTTTTTTGTGGACCACCCTGTAGACAAAAGGTTTTTGGAATGGTATTTTATGAAAAGGTTTCATTCTATGGAAAATAAAATAAATTTATCATAAAAATATAACAAGGTAAAAAATTATTTGATGCCACGAATTGTGTGATCCATCCCCCTCCCCCCCCCTCCTTTTGTCAAAAACGATCGCACTGCGTGTATCTCTCCCCCAACCCCCTTTTGAGTGATGTCAAAATGATCTATCAACAACGGCACTTGGGAATATTATTAAATCAAACACAAGCTACTTCTGGGAATTATCCACGTCCATCATGCTTCTGAGCAACATATTATACTTGCAGTCAGTCACTTCATATCAACCAGCAATCTTCATCCCAAGAATATATATCGCTTCACAGGCTACAACTCAAAGCTGCCTGATTCTCAAAAAAGACTACTTCTCAGCCAAGTTTTCTTCTGTAGCTGCGCAATCTCAAACACCTCGTGAACAAAACCACCAAATCAATGTTCTGCATGCCACATAAAAAAAATCCACAAGGGTGATGACATGCAATTTCACAGTCCAGGGAGTTCCTTTCAAAGTGTGACCTGATGCATCGGTCATTAATTCCTTTACTCAGCTGTGAAATTGCCAAGAACCAATTCGAATACAGCAGGAAATACCATTAACAGAGGAAATCAAGAATGGCTGGTTCATGAACGAAAGAGAAGGGCAAAGGAAAATTACAATTTAATAAAACTAAACTCCTCCTATCCTGGAACAAGAAAAAAACCAAAAATGTGGATGAGGAGAAATGATACAATATGACTTTACCTTTTGTGGTTGCCCTCTCCAACTAACTATTTTATTTAAATAAATAAACAACCATCATAGCATCTAGGGAAAATTTATGTTTTCTTACTCAGCTTCTTAACGCTTTTATTTATCTGCAGTGCTAACTTAGAGCTAAAGCTCAGCCCTTTGCTTAGAAATATGTTCGTGTCGATTGCGACAGTAAACTATTCTAGGTACAGTATTTCCTACCAAAATTTTTGGTATTCTTATCCTCAGATAACCATAGCAGTTGAAAATGACATCAAGCCGACTAGTTTCCTTTACACCCCCTTCTTGTCTATCAGACCACAATATTTTAGCCTACCACATTATCAGTGGCGTACATACATCAATTAAATTACCAGGGCCACCTGGTTAAAATTGGTTTTTATTGCCTAAGAAAATATATTACCTGCATTTATTTTAGCATTCCCATCCTATTGTGCTTTGTTGCCCCTAGAGAAAGTTTGTTGGCTTTCCTGCTGATCTTGTAGCCTTTCCTTCTGCGCAGGCCTCCTATAAATAGAGCCAGTTCGGGACCTTGCTTCATCTTTCTTCCTCCAGTCCATATTATGGTAACCTGGAGGGGAGGCTGGGTGGGTAAAGGTAATATACCATCCAGTGAAGACAGAACTCTAAAATATGCCTTCGTTCTTTTTAAAAATTCAATAATGTGTTACGCAAAAATTGCCGTAACAAAGACACAACTTCCGGTTGAATACCTGGTTGAAGTTTGTTTTTATTGCCCAACTGAAAATATACATTACCTGCCTTAACATATTAGCAGATCCTTCCTATTGAGGCTCAAATCCCTAGCGAAAAGTTGGCTTCCCTGCCCGGCTCGCAGCTCCCCTTACTGCGCATGTGCTGGCGGCAGGCCTCTATATAAGGCGCTCGCGATGGAGCATACCTCATCTTTCTTCCTCTCCGGTTACCTTGAACGAGAGGGAAGGCAGGGAGAGTAGAGGTAATGTATATTTTCAGTAAGGCAATAAAAACAGACTTAAACCAGATGCCCTTGGTAAGTTTGAGTTTTTAGTTGCGACTAAAAATATCCATTACCTCTCTTAACATATTAGCAGACCTCGTCTAAATGGTGGTGGGACCAAGGTTGACAAGCACCCGTGCTGCGAGCCGGCAGACCCTGAATCCAAGATTCAGTGAACCCATCGTCATCCTGGTGAAGAGAGGTACTGAGTCGGAAGGGTGCTGGAGAACACGCCTGACGATAGACCAAAGAACGAAGCTGAAGAGCATAATGAGTAGTACAAAGGCTTGTCGAAAATAGCTGTTCTAGTATCGACGGGATGACGATCGCATTCTGGGCCTGAGGAAGTTCATATAAATGATATGACAAGGGATGACCTCAACGTGGTGATGACTAGGAGGGTCTAAGGCATGGCAGGCGGGAAAAGCAGTCGAGAACGGTATCCATAAAAAGGCAGTGGGAATGGTATTCATGAGAAGGTTGATGACAGGACGGTGGAAGAAAAAACGATGTGATGTGGAGCACTCCTATCATTGGAAACGTCGAGAACGTCCATGCGGTCGGTCCTGTTACAAGTGTAATGTACTTGCGTGGGGAAAGTGGTCGGAAATCGTAAGACATAAAACAAGGTCATAAAACAAGAACAGTTTCGCCTGCTGTCAATCAGACGTATACCATTGAAGAAAGTACCAAGTGCGTCCCTGTTGTTCGGTTGTCACATAACGGGGACAAAGGAACCATAACCATAGCGAGATGTTGTCACAGCGCATTTTGTAATTAGATTTTAAAAAGGAGGTGAAACCGATGAGTAGTCTATTGATGTGTAACAGCAAGATGGCGTGAAGGCGGGAGTACGCACATCTAGAAAACAAGGTGAAGCCAAAGGCGGCTTGATAAGGCTCCGGTTCCTCAATGTCACGAATGAAGAATAAGAGAAGGAACAGAGAGAGAGGATGAATGTGTTAGGGTAAAACACGGAACCCGAGAGCCACACCGGAGGTGAGACGCTGGCAGGTGGCGCATGGCAGAGGAAGTGTCGAGTACTCCGAAGAAGGGGACATGCCTGGAAACACTGGAACAAATGTGGCAGCATTGTCATACTGCCACATACTGTAAGCGGTGACTTCAGGAAACTTCAGGAAAAGTGATGGAAGATGTGGTAGACCAAGCGTCAATAAGTGGTTCGGCCTCGGGGAGGAACCGTGGACCGAGTATCGGCGCAGTGTACAGGAGAGTGCTGGACGGCTGTGGGAGCGTCAGATATACCAGCTACGGGAATAAATTATTCGCAATGGCCGAAACGGGACACTCGGGAGAACCGAGGACTAGCATGGGCAGGGGAACCGTAGATTTTTGAGTAGGAGGGACCGATGGACTAGGCGTGGTGGAGTGTCCCGAGGAGACCGACGCTTTGGTAGCCGACCGTATGGAGGCCGCCTGGTCTAGGAGATTGCACAAAGCTGCACCCTCCACGAAGTTTCGAAGGAGGGGAAGACAACCATCAAAATTTGTTCCAACAACGATATTCTACGTCCGAAGCGCATTAGTACGGTTCTGGAGGCGACCGCTTTCCATGGCAAGTGTTGAATTGGACCCACGGAGGAACGGAATGGTTGATCCAAGTTGGTGGTTGAAGTCTTGTAGAGTACATACCTCAGAAACCACAGCCCGGAGTGTAAGAAGTGCGAATGTCTCGGCATGATGCTGAGCCAAATCCATGGAAAAATCATAGGTAACAGAAGAAGCGAAGCCACATTAATGTTGAATTGGGTGAGTTCCGCTGGTCCTAGGTGAATACCATGGAGGAGTCGGAGAAAGGGAACGGAGAGTCGAACATCCGAGGGAGTCCAGTGGGGTCTGACGAAGTGATGGAGATTACCAGAACCGGGAGAGACGAAGTAACTGGAGGAACCGGTGATGAAAAGAACGGTGGTTGACGGGCCACAAGAGAAACGACTAGAAGTTTAATCTTCGTATGGATACCTAGCGTTGTCTCTGCTTTGGTGTTCGAAGTAGACGCCAGCGGCTTGATCGATGCTACGGATGGAAGTGTGACGGAAACAGTTGTTAAAGGTTTCTTGGCAGAGTGAAACTCGGGAACCATGAAGGACGTGAAGACGAAGGAGTGCAGCAGACATGTGGTGCAATAGACCACGTCTACTTCTTTGCAGTGGCACGGTCATGGGACCGATGCCGGTGCCGAAGTGTCGCTTGCCCGGGCCGGTCATTGATCGAAGTTTAAACACTACACTTCTCGTTATACCAATCGCAGGAGCTATGGTATTGGTAGCATGGGCCAAAGTGAGTGTTTGCAAAGGTGACCTCTAAACAGCCATCGCGAACCAGATCCGGGCAGGCAATCGGTACTGTTGGAGTAGAGGTAGAAGGGTCTGAACGATGAAACTAGTACCTTCTGAGTGATCATAGCCGGTTGGGAACCAAAGATGTTCTTGGAGGAAATAAATGCAATAAATGCTGCTGAGGAATCCCTGTGGACACAGGGTCCCGGAGAGAAGTAACCGGAAGGAATGTTGACTGGGTGGACGCACTATCAGCGTAGAACCGGATATTTGTAAAAATAATTAGCATTCTGACAAGGAAAAAGCTTGGTGGTGTGGATGAGTCATACCCTCTGTTCTAGCTATGTCCTTCCTTCCGTCTTTATTACCTTCCCCCGCCTCCTCCTTCCTGCTGACTAGTCAGAAGTGATTTGGTCAGGAATACAGTGTCGAAGGAAGAGGAACCGGGTACTAGGGGGGAATCAAGCGTGGATTGGGAGTGAGTAACAGATGTTCGGATAATGGGGGAACCGTGAATGTTGTGTGAAAGAGGGCCACGTGAAGAAAAATAGCATTGACTGGTTATAAAGTGACAGGAACTGATGCGAAACGGTTGACAAAAAGCAGAGGTGTAGTCGAAGCTAAGGGAACCCACTGCGCAGCCTTGTTGGTGACAGTAAGAGAGGAGGGGCAAAGTAACCGCATATATGGGTGGCATCGAGCGTGCAATCGGTCTGACGGTGTAGTGGTGTCACCATGTTGAAGACGAGGAATAGAAACTGGTGACGAAGCTGGAGAGCTTAGAGGGCAGTCTCTAAGTCACGTTACTGCACGTCTGGAAAAGGAGACCGATCGGTTGAAGGAGTTCTGGCCACGAAGGATAGAGAACCGAAAGTAGTTTGCAGGAAAAAGCACCGGGCCCGGCCTGGGGTCGTGGTCCGAACACCGAACCCTGGTTACCTGTGAAGGAACCGAAGATGCAGTGATGGAAGGAGAAGGAGCCCGAGTGTCGGGTCTCAGCGACTGGTTCGAGAAACCAGGGTGGCCAAGTATAATGAACGACAGAAACTTGGAACCGAAGCTGCAGATGACTCGAAGGGAGGAAACAGGCCGCAGGTGCATCTGTACACAGGTGTCTCGACTGACCCGTGGCGTCTTGTTTTTTCGTAAATTCCTGAGTGATTGAGGGATTCCTGTCATGAGGGAACAGTGAACCGAAGGAAAAGGCACCGAGCCCGGCCAGCGAACCTTGGTTGCCTGTGAAGGAAAACAGAAGATGGATCGATGCACGGGCGTCTGAGTGCAATGGTTTTCCCAGATAATGTCAGATGGTGGAAACATACAAGAAGACAGGCGGATAGCAGACTGTAGTCCGTGGAGGGTCCTGGTTAACTAGGCAACATGGTTCAGGCTCAGGTGATGGGGTTCGGTTCCTGAGCCACAGGCGTCTGGCACATAGGGTTAACAACCGATGAAAATAGCAGCAGCTCCCTCGAGAGGTCAGGTGGGCAGTGGATCGCATTTCACCAAAGGCTCCGGTGCCCGAGTATTAGAACCCGGTCCCGTAGCTCCGGGCGTCCTGGTATGCGGTGTACATCCGTAGTAGGAAGCGCACAGCTGATGTAAAACAGAGGAGTCTTTAAGACAGTAGGTGGAACGCAATTGTGGAACGGCGAATAGCTTCGATCCGGTTGTTGGGGCCCAGTCCTGGTCTCTGGTATCCAAGAACAAGTAGAACTGAAAATTCGCGTGAAGGGGGAGTGGGCCCAAAGCCCAAGCCATGGTTTTCTTCAGGGGTCGATGTTTTAAAGAGGATGTAACCAGCGGCATCTTCAAGAATTGAAGCGGACAGCAGGTTGCGATCCACAAGTAGGCCCCAGGCCGGGCGTTGGGGCCCGGTTCCTATTTCCTGGCGTCAACGCAAAGTAGAACTGAGAATTTGGCTCAAAAAGGGGGGGGGGGGGGGGCCAGAGCCAAACTGACGGTCTTCTTCAGGAACCAACGTGCCTACAGTTGACGGAATCAGCAGTGTCTTCAAGCAGGTAGGCGGACAGCAGATGTGGTTGTACAAAAAGCAACGGGCCGGGCAAACCGACGGTGCTGTTTGAGGACAGGTGTACTGACATCAAAGACGGTTCGAAAGCTTGAAGAGATGGTGGTGCACGGAAGCAGTGGGACAGCAGCTACTTGGCTAGTTAACCGGACCGAAAATTCTGTAAGCGGAGTGCTCGGTCGCCCTGTCGACCGGTCATCGGTCGCTCGGTTACCCTGTCGCCTGTGCCGTAGTACACGGGCGTAGGTGGGCGCAGATGCAGAGGAACCGAAAATTCGGGTCAAGGGAAACCGGGCCAAGAGACCAAGTGCTAGAAACCTCTTCTGGAACCGACTGACTGTCGCCAAGACGGTTCACAAACTGTAGAGGTTATCCAGCGAGAGCTTGACAAGACAACCACACGCGGTGGTGCCCAAGGAAGAAAGATGAGGTTTGCTCCATCGCAAGCGCCTTATATAGAGGCCTGCGCATGCGCAGTAACGGGAGCTGCGACCACGGCAGGGAAGTCAACTTTTCGCTAGGGATTTGAGCATCAATAGGAAGGATCTGCTATGTTAAAACAGGTAATGTATATTTTCAGCGGCAACTAAAAAGACAGTAAGCCATCAGCGACGCACTAATACGTGTAAAGATTTTTGGTGTCCTTTTTTGAAGAAGGATCTTGTTGCCATCGAAAGGGTGCAGCGCTGCTTTACAAAGAAAGTTCGTGGTCAGGGTCATAAACCATATGAGCAAAGACTGCGTTCCCTTACAACATATTCCATCTGGTGGAGATACCTTAGAGGTGGTATTATCACCCTTTATAGAATTCTAAGACAACACTACGGAGGTCATACCCTGCAAGTAAAATTGCACCATCAACGATACCAGGCAACTAGAGGCCACCCTTTTAAACTTAAATACCAGTACCATTCTCATGAATGGGCCCGAAATACTTTTTTTCCGCGCATCCTACCCCATTGGAATAGTCTTCCCGAGTCTGTGGTTTTAGTACCAACAGTAAATTTGTTTAAAAATAGATTTGAAGCCCACATTGAAGATACAAATCCGGACCTACTTGTGTACTACTTTCTTTAATCAAGAAAGCTCTCTATTGGGTTTGGGGCTGTCTTCTGGTTGCAAACCACATTCATGGCTGTTGATTAATTTAGTTCCATATAGCCTATCGGAATGTCTTTGTCATTTATGGTCATTGGGTAGTCTACGGACAGCACGTTGGTTTATTTACTTGAGTAAGTCTTATTACTAGGCAGTGTATCATTTCGCATGTTTATAGTTTATGTTGGAATTTATATCTATTATGATTTATGGCCGGTGGCAAATTTTTCTAGCGAATTGTGCAATGTTTTTACACCCCGGCCTTACTTCTGATGTAATAGGGGCAGTTTTACCCCCGCCTCCCATTTTATAATTGTTAATGAATGATTAGGTCTTGTTTCATTTGCTTGTTGGTGCAAGGTACTTTACAACCTCACTTTTCTGGTTAATTAATCTACTACCAAACAACTGTTTGCTATTTCCGCGGGTGGCAATAGCCTAAGTCATACGTACTTGTGTGTACTGTTTTGTCTGACTATTTATTGAATCTGTTAAGTACTGCCATATTTAAAATTTATTCTAACACTTAAAGTGCGAAAATGCAAACCTTTTACTCTAAAAATAATAATAATAAATAAATAAATAAAATTGTCGCGAGTTGGAAATTGAAAAAATAATATTGTTATTATCTTAGTTGAGGAAATTAACGTTTATTTATTTTTGTTGATTTTCTGCTTTTTGTTAATTTTTTTTCTCTTCTTTTGATTGTCATGTAATGCTCCTAGTGAGCGAGTTGACTTGTTTAATGAAGTTAAAGTTAAAAGAATCTAGGCGAAACCATGATAGTGGGGGCCTTCTTCACCCAAAATTATAGAAGTTTTTTTTTTATTCTTTTAGGGATTCACCTGTAGCGGCGGACGCTAAGACAGGCTAGGTGCTTGTAACGTCTCCGCACTCATGGTTGACATCCAGCTTGTAGATATGACTGAATAATGACTTTCTGACTATTATGGCGTATAACAGCACAGTTGGGCCTCAATCCCGGAGGGAGTGAAGATACTTTCCTATTTTAAATTGAATAGGTCTAACCAGTAACTATCTACCTGGTCTTTAAGGCTGTCACCACCGGTGGGTAAATTTAAAAGCTAAGGGGGTTTAGAATAAAATGGGCTACATGTTATTTAAACGAAAGCTATTAATCTGCACTAGAAACCGTACTTGTAGTTTTAAAAACTCTTGGTTTTAATAAAAAGAACAACAAATTAAAAAACCACTTTACATTTTGGTTACTAGTTTACATAAGAAGCTTTGAATTAAAGCAAGAAGGCTTTCAGTGAAAGAAAACGAATTTACATTACAGAAAATTCAACCTTTAAAAGCAACAACGGGCTTTTAAATAAAAATAAACAATTTCAACTAGAAAAAGTAATTTTTGGGTCCAATCCTGAAAACCCTCCAATTTAAACTCGTATCCGCTAAAGTCTTAATTAGTCTTTAGACATATATCTCTTTCGCAAAAGAGTGCTCGAATCCTCAAGGGCCACTGTCTACCGTTTAAGTTAAAATGTGGTTTAAAATAAACAAAGGAACGCTGGTTTTTAAGGAAGAGAACCACTCTGACATTACAGCAAGTAAAGACCGAAAATGCTATTTGGCTTACTCTACTGTAAAATTCTAAAACAAGAGGTAAGTTAAAATTAAACAATACAATTTAGAATGGGGGTCCTAAAATTAAACTTTTAATTTAAACTAGTACGACATACTGACCACTACCTTTGCCCGGCATGGCAACCTTCAGAACGCGGCATCTCCACTCCTGACCGCCCGTGACCACCACTTGTTTTAGATCTGTGAGCTGTGCTATGGAGGTTGGGCAACTGGGGCTTTTTATGCCAGAGCATCGGATTTTCGTTGCAAAAGTGCGGACGGGTAGGAGAGCTATGGGGGGTCTGATTGGCTGAGGGCCTTGAGAACAATGGAAAGTGGGAGGAGAAGTCGGGTGAACAAAGGCTTTTGCTTGGGAGCCGTTTGAAGGAACAGGGACTATGTACACATGTGCCAATAACGAGTTTTGAACTGTTTGGCAAAGGAAAATTGGCTTTTTAGTTACTTTGGGAGTTTTGGTGTACAAAATATTAAACTACAGTGTTATGCACTGCAACTATTGAAGGAAGGGGGACGAAGTGTAGAGCACAGTTTGACTTTGGCAATTTAATTGAAGGAACAGATCGTTTGTTTGGCATTTGGATTGTTGGTAGTCACGGTCGAGTCTACAACTTACTATTTACAACAAATACAATTCATGTGCGTTTAAATCGTTGCTGAAGGAAGGCTAAGCAGAGGTAGTGATCCGGGATCAAAAGATTAAACTCAAAAGGTTAAATAAACCAGCTTAGTAAAAGGGCTATACACAAATTACGAGATAAGTTTTGTCTCAGCAGAGAATGGCGATAGAGAAAAGTCGGACATTTTTCATAGCATTTGGGGTACGAACAAACAAGATAAAAAATATCTTACTAAGTCTGTATCCAACATATATGTGAGGTTAAGTACCTTAAAGGAAGCCCCTCCTAAAACACAACTAAGCTAGTGTTTTTTAGGCTTTATGCCTGCAATAAAAATAAAAGAAATAATTACACTTGTACATGGTTTTGAAGTCACGGCGGCCTGAAGTGTGAGCGCTACGGCCCAGTTTGGTGACTTTTTGTTAAGGATGCTGCGGACGAACCAGAAGGAAATTAAACGTTCTGTTTTCACAGGAATAAAGTGCCGATTCTGCTGGTAACTTCATGTCGAATCTTCAACCA
>JAHWFP010132622.1:6262-18312 GCA_023313725.1 Lithobius niger | reverse complement strand
ACTTTTGTGCTTGGATTTAGTATTTTTTCACTTCAATTTAACGTAACCGGAGAGGGGGAAAAGCGCGGACGTCGAGGATAGCTGCGGCCTCCTGACTGGCTGAGGGCCAGGAGAACAATGGGAAAGGGGAGGAGAAGTCGGTTTAACAAAGGCTTGAGGTGCAGAGCCGTTTGAAGGAACAGGGATATATGTACACAAAGGCCAGTTTGAGTTTTACTCAGATTTACATTGGGAAAAGGGCCTTGTTTTATGTTATTGGTACTGCAATTAAAGTACGATGTTATGCATCGCAACTATTGAAGGAGGGGGACGAATGATAATGCACAGTTAAATATTGGCAATTAATGGAAGGAAAGCTGGAGGTCTGCATTCGGATTTCTTTGTTGGTCACAGTCGAGTTTTTGGAGACAAGGAACAACTATACCCAACGATTTAAAGTCCGGTAAAATTAACTGGTAATAAAAATATTGTCGAGCTTCGGTAGAGTTCTGGGGGCAAAAGATTATTATAAAAATGGTAGTAATACTAAACTAGCTTAGTGGAAATGCTAGAACGCATTTAAGTAAATGGGAATTATCAGCAGATAATGGCGTTTGAAGTAGCGCATTTTTCATAGTATTTGCGTGCACTCAAACAAGATAAAAAAAATATTACGCTAAAATGTTTGTCTGTATCCTACATGTATGTGAGGTTAAGTACCCGAAGGCAGCCCCTCCTATTAACACAACTAAGCTAGTGTATGGTGGCTTTTTGCCTATAAAGAACAAGGTGAAAATTATTTACAAATGTACAGAGTTTGGAAGTTACGACGACCGGAAGTGCGAGCGCTTTATACGGCCCAGTTTGAGCACTTTTTCAAATGACTATTGCGGACGAACCAGAAGGAATGCTTATATTTTGTTTCCGGGGGAATAAAGCTGAAGTTTGTGGCTATTAAATGGTGAAAAGTTCTGTCGGATTGGTTCATAACTTCCGGAGATATGCTTCTTCAAAGATCGAGGTCTTTTAGGTTGGGGCGGGGAGGCAAGAAGGGGACTTCGAGCGCCGAGAAAAAAAAAGTGTTCTTTGTTGGAAACGATGGTTTCCCCGAGGTTTTTAATGTTTGGAGTCCGGGTATTCTCTCCAATCAGGTAATTCGGTCAACCGACTTTACATTATGTCGGTAAATTTCTGGTTTACACCCCTCCAACTTTTATCCTTCCTGACGTCTCTGTTAGCTCGTGTTTCCTTTCCGGCGTTTGAAACCTATTTTACGTTAAAGTGCAATTTTAAAAGGTTTACATTGAAGGAAATGTTCGAAATATGAGTCACGTCGACTCTGATCCAACTGTGCGAACGGCATGAAAAAGCATTGATGGTTGCCTAAATCAATGGTCGTAACTGAAAGACCTAACTTGCATTAAAATAATTAACTGACAGTATTAACTGAAAGAAGTTTGCTTTGGACGACGTGTCATGACGTGTCAACCTTTTAGTTTTTCAACATTAATTTCTGATTAAAGTGGCACTATCACCGATTGAAAGCAGACGAAATCTGACAACATCTAGCGCTATGTAGCACTATCTAGCTCTTGCTCTTGCTCTTGCTCTTGCTTGCACCAAGCGAATTCATGCCTACCGGCATTTCCACGGCATCCTCAATTATAGAGTGAAAATTTGGTTCGCCCCCATGCACCTGGGAGCAAGCTATAAAGGTTAACAATGTCACTGCCGCTAGATGGCGCCATGGTATTTTCGTTCGCATTTCAATCGGTGATAGAGCCACTTTAATTCAACTGAATAATTGATAGCTGATCCATTTTGACCATTCGACAGTCAAAAACCCTCGCATCCATACCCAGTTTCCTGATATACGAACTTCAACTCTATCGCAACAACAGACGACTTTTAGACTATTTTCTCCAAGTCCCGTACGTAGTCGGTTGCGCCATTCAATTCGGCTTTGCGTGGCTGGTAGCCGACCACCGTGACTAATTATGGAGCATGCTTCCTGTATTTTCCCGGGAGAGAGAGGGGGGGGGGGAGGAAACCGAGGTGGAGCCCCTCATAAGTTCGCTATACACGTTGGATTTGGTATTTTGTCTTGGTAACGCGGCCTGAAAGTCGTCTTTTGATGTAATGGGGAAGAGATTAGATCCGTAATTAATTGATCAGAAATACGTGCGTGGAAAATTTTGCATAAACCAAAGAACGGGTACGTAAGTTATCGTGGATACAGACAGCACAAGATGAGCTCCTCCGCTCTGCTTCCCACTGCGTATCCCAATCGTGTATCACCGGCCCCAATGGGTAACCGGTGGGTGACGTAGATTTTGGCGAGTACCCCACTCCCAACCCACCAAACCCACTCCCAACCAATTCACAGCCAATTCACAGTATCAGGGCTGTAGGAAGGGTAAGGCGAGCAAGGCGCCCGCCTAGGGCGCCACTTTTTGGGGGGCGCCGCGCCAAATTCCTATACCAACGTGTAATAGCAGAAGTAGGTCATAAAGCACATGTATTTTTAACGGATGGCGTTCACATGTTCACAATACCGTAAAAAAAATATAAGAATGGACTTGGTTTATAGCGGTGGCTTCGCAATTTTCGAATGTTTTGTTAACCCTTAATTCGATTTTTTCTTTTAATAATCAGATAACTGAAAATCGAAATAAAGAAAAACATAATCGTACACAATTTACAATGTAAAACTACAGTGCATGGGTGAATAAGGTGGAGTTAATTTCTTTGGACGATACCGTGGAAGTGGGTATTTGTTGGTGGTGGAGCACAAATATATATATATATTTTTAAGGATGGTGTCGCACGCAAGTTATACAATTATACATGATATGATAATCAGAATTTAGTTATGTAAGCCTCAGTATAACATTTGTGAAAATTACTTTTTTATACTCTCGAAGTAGGCGGTCTGGGGGGGGGGGGAGAGTTCGCCTTGGGGGGACGGCACCGCTAAGTTAGCTCAACTTAAGGGTTGGGGGGGGGGAGGCGCCGCTCAGTTGGCTCGCCCTGGTCGCCAAGGGGACTATAGGCATGGGCCTGCACAGTTTTACAAACACGGGTAGAACTTCAAACCTCTATTACAAATATAACAAGAGTTGGACTTACCTTAGAAGTTGACCGAGTACTGTGGTAGACCTGAGTGTATGGTGGCAGGTTCTTAGCCCACAGCCTTATATACCAACTAAATTCCCTTATACTTTGCAAACAACAGAGCCGTAAGAAGAGATTTAAGTAGTTGCAAACATCTGGAAAAGCGCCGTAACTGTCCATGACCCATAATTCAAGATCTGATGGTTTCTTAGCAACAAAAATGTGAATATGCTTGTTCGTCTGTTTCTGCATTTTACTAGCCAGGTTTTCGCTGTTCTCAGTCTAAGCGTCGATACGATCCATGCTTCCTATACAGTTTATTCGACCTATATTCGAGCAAACTAAAAATTGTGCACTGAATATTGGAACGAAAGTTAGTTCAACTGTTTCTCCAATTCCGTCATCACATTCCTTAACGGTTAGCACAGCTGCAGTTCATAGACTTAATTAAACAAGCGGCTGCAGTGACTACCTAGTCACAACCGGTCTTCTGTACAGTTCCGCCACTTCCAATGTTGAGGCGCCCACCTCTATCACGCATTGCAACAGTGATCTCTATTATATAATCTAAAAGCAGTAAGGCCATCACAATTGCCGGTTTAAAATGTGTTAGCTTTTAGGTCTATTTTACATTTTAAGCATAATTGTCAGCATTTAGGCCTAATTTTTACCTGCAGTTTTAATTTTTGCATTTACCAATTCATTTTTGCACCTTGGTGCACCTTCGAGCACATAGTGACAGTGTTACAACGTTGTGCGCAAGTGGAAGGGGAGTGACGGGAGAGACGTAATGTAGATGGAGCCATATAATAGTGTTGTTGATGAAGCCGTCGGCGACTCGTAGTATAACTTGACGTTGCCATGGTAACGTGATTTTAGGCCTAATTTTAATTTTTTAGGCCTAATTTTTTTAACCGCAGTTTTAATTTCGTTAAGTAGGAGATAGGTCTAATGGAGAGCTTGGTTCGATGGTAAGCCTATTTAATATTTGTTCATGTTAACAATGCGACGAGACTGTTTTATACGAAGCTAAAAACACGGCAGCGTGTTATTCTTATGTTTTCAATTCGACGATCAACTGTTATTATTTCATTTAGTTACGTCGATGAAGCCTGTTACCTATAAGGAAGTAACGATGTTTTTAGTTTGCCGTGTTTTTAAAATAACTTTGACACTGATTCTGACCTTGTTAACCGTGGTCGTCTCTGTCTGGCAGGCTTCCGTTGCGAAGTTGGAAAAAGCGACGGACAGACGGCAGGACGGAAAAAGTCGTTCCGATAGTCGTCTCAGCCAGTACGGCTGTACAGAAGACTATAACGTACATTTTTTTGTGTGTTTATTCTCCTATTCCTTCGGAAGTAAGGCCAATACGAAGGAGAGAGAGAGAGTAGAGCGTGACAAAAGTTTGAGCAAGCGAAGCGAGAAACGCGTTGAAGAGGTTTACTCTATGTGGAAATCGATTGCTTTGCACGCTCATCTCACCTCAGAAACGCGAATGTTTGACAGCCTTTGAAAACCTACAAGTCTGCTTTTTCCGTACGTCCAAAACTATTCGAAACCAACCAATTATGTGATCTTTATGTGTCGTTTTCCTGATACTATCCTAATTATCATTCAAAATGGGTTTTTTTTCCGGAGCCTAGTTTCTCTGAACAGTAAAACTTTTTTCAGAACTTTTTTTTGTGCGTTTTTGTGAGTCATAAAATCAAATTGGAATGATGAAAATTGGCCTATTAAAGCGAATTAATTCTTTCATCTGATGCTACTCTCACGTTCATGGCTACTTATTTCCGGAGGAGTAGGCGTATGCACACAAACAAATTTAAGTTTTTAATGTTGTAGAAGAAAGCTAGAGAGAGGTCCCGCCCCCCCCCCCCCCTTATAGCGGGTTTTCGTTTCACGTCAGATCGAACCTTGGCGAACGATGTTTCCAGAATTTGCTTATCAGTTCAGGTGGTAAGTCGAGATGCAACTATGGTTGACCCTCAATAACGTTGCAAATATGTTACTAGTTTCTAGTTTTTTCTTCTTCTATACCACGCGCCATGGCTGTTTACTGTGACGTGCATATCACGTGACTGGGCTAGTCCAATCAGACGGCCAAACAGCCGTTGTTCTCGTTCGTCATTGGCTAACGTATGGTGACGTCACGGCAAACAGCCATTGTGCATGGTTTAGTCCGCTCATCCCCATGTTAATTCCCATAGGGTGATTATTTACTGATACCGAGATAGTATGAAGGCTTCCAGCTATGAAATTTGTAGAATGGCTGCAGTGCGACACGAACGGCATAACTTTTCTGGTTCGCAGCCGGAGGATGTAACGGGAACGGCGTGGGATGGCGCGTAAGTACGAAAGTATTGTTATAACCATTGTAAGTATTGTCGGCATCGTCTCTGATTGGATGGCCAACATGAATACTGACGTGCGTATGTCAAAAATCTAACAACGTTTCGACCAATTCGCGAAAACAAACAAAATTTCAAAATAAAGTCAAAAACTGGTAAAGAGGCCGCTAAGTTGAGCATGGCTCGGCCTCACAAAGGAGTGATATGAACTAGATAAAAAAAACAATTTTTAATATTAAAACAAAACCGAAAACTAATAAAGGGCCGAATAAGTTGAGAATGGTTTGGCCTCACAAAGGAGTGATATGAAATTAAAATATAACAAAAATTGCCACTCAAGCTACTGTTGACGTTGCACTTTATTACACATCTGCAGGCTAGTTGAGTTGAGTCTAATACACAATTTTTACAAAAAGAAGTGATATCAGCATCAAAACTTGTAAAAGGGTCCGTCAAATTCCGAATGTTCGGCCCTTAAAAGGAGTGATATCAACACAGGAAAACATTCGTCAAGTTAATCACACCGACTAATACTTTGCATGTTAAATAAAGACTTGAACATGGCTACCGAAAGTATCATCCACCCAAACCAAAACTGGAAAAAGCGAAACCGCCAAGTTTCCAATAAGAGTCAGCCTTTGAAAGTAGTGTTATCATTCAACCAGGGAAAGGCCGCCAAGGTTAATCCTATTAGCCAAGTTAATCGCACCTACAAATAGTTCAAAAGTTATATAAAAACTAGAACATTGCCACTAACGGTAGCAATCTTCAAGTTTTCATTTAATACCCAAAGTATTAGTAGGTGCGATTAACTTGGCTAATAGGATTGACCTTGGCGGCCTTTCCCTGGTTGAATGATATCACTACTTTCAAATGCCGGCCCTTTTTGGAAACTTGGCGGCTTTGCTTATACCAGGTTTGGTTTTGGGTGGATATCACAACTTTCATAGGACTGTGAATGTACAGAGGATCACACGGTCTAATCGTCGCTCTACCTCTTTTTCTGAAGGAATTTTATGTCTATAAATTTTCTCATTCGTAACTTTCACATTTGCCGTTGCCCAATTAGCCGTTCCGCCAGCGAAATTGACACGGTTTGGTTTATTGTATGCCCATGCTTCACAAGCTTAAGTTTATTCTATCCCATCTTTGAGTGCACTGGCTAACAAACACCGATATTCGTTCACTTTGCTCACTCAATCAGCGCATCCCCCTTCATTTGCCCCCTCCCGAGGTTAATGTTAATCAGGCAATGAAACTGGAATTGCTCACTCAATCACAGTTAATCTCATCTACTTGGCCGATCGTCTACTTGGTGGCATCACACTAGCATGTGTCTATCGTAACCAGCAAACTCGGTGCATTACTAAAACAGACTTCCAGTTTCTTAGTTGTATTAGTTGTTTTTGTGGGCCGCTTATTAGATGAAGAGGCATGGCCTAAAGCCGTACGCCCTGTTACCATATCACAGCAACATTCCATGACAATAATACAACGGTACTTCCGCCTCTTTGCAGCAACAATCTAGTCTGACAATTAAGTACTGAAAGACTTAATCATGTTATAATAGACTGTTGAATATCAATACAAACAATGGTTACAACAAAAATTTTGTATTTACACGCCCTTTCAGAGCCACGTGCTTTTAGCCACAACCCACATTTTAGAATAAGGCATTTCCCCGTACTACCATTTACCTGTGGGGGGGGGGGGGGATTGAAGCTTAACGGCGCGTCGACAGCTAGGTCATTAGCGCCAACCTCAGTCACAGTGCACAGTGGTCCGAGTTGCCACTGTGACACACATTACAGAGATATTATACAAACCCCTAATCTAAATCATGTCATACATATGTACCTCCTGCAAAAATTGAAAATCACCGGGCACGAGGACAGACTTATCGCCCAATTAACGTGAAACGTCGTTCCATGGCAACATGATTTTAGACCTAATCTTAAAAATGCAGTTTAATTTCGTAAGTATCAGATATAGGCCTAATGGAGAATTTGGCTCGACGGTAAGCCTATTCAATCATGCAACAATGCAACGAGACTATTTTAAACTAAGTTAAAATCCATTTTTCTTCATTGAGTGTTACCTTAGGATTTTAATTTAACGATCAAATGTTATTATTTAATTTATTTACGTCGAAGAATTCGATTAGCTATAAGGGAGTAACGATGTTTTAATTTTCCATGTTATTTAACTAATTTCTCACACTGAATCTAACGTTGTAAACAATGGTCGTCAATATCAGGTACCGTTGCGAAGTTGAAAAAAGCGACGGACTGACGGACAAAGTCATTGCAATACTCTTCTCAGCCGGTACGGCTGTACAGAAGACTAAAATTCATACTTTGAAGGTTTAGCACTCCATTAAATGTGCCAGAATAATCCTCCACTAGGCCTACTCTAATGTTCCCACTACACCAAAACTGTGGGAGTTACCCAGGCACAGCAATCACCTGGCTTCAGAATGCCTCCCGAACTAGTCGGCTGATCTCAGCCTCGGGCTTACCTTTAACAGGGGCACAGATCGAGCCTTACACTATTTAGGAACAGTGTCCGCGGTTAAGTCTGATTTGGGCTTTGAAGTCTTCGAAGGTTCCAAGACCCAGTGAAGATAGGTCGGGAAACCGAGCAACGACATCATAGTCACAAACAAAGGTAGCATCCTGTGTAACAGCTTCCAGAATATCAACTTCACCGTTATAGAACTCATTTACGTCCAGATTACACTTTGTCATCCAACTACGACATAGGATTGCTCAGCAAGCAAGCTCTTAGTTTGGTTGTTAAAAGAGACTACCTTTGCTGTACCCAAAGGTTTAACGACTGATCCTACTCAGGATTTAAAAGTTATTTTGGTACTGGGTTTAGTTTTACATCAGTAAAGTATTTATCATACCAACCAGAGGGTAACAAAATGGAATTTGAACCTCAATCATCCTTTAGTGGCAATTTATGTCCATTGAGGTCACAGTGCACAATCCATTTGTTACTGTGAACACTTGATGTCAAAGTATTAATTTCATGGTTTGGACTAGATTCAGGGCTGCTCTCCTTACCCTTGCTGAGATGCCATTTAGAATTTTTTGATTCCTCTAATATATGTACTTTTTACCTGGAATATTTATGATGTTTCTTTTTGCTAGCCTCTGTTCCGTTTTGGTTTACAGGATGAGAATGCCATGCTTTTCATTCCAGGTTTGCTAGACCTACAAACATGGCCTAAATGTCGAACAATCCCACAGGCTGAGCACATATGCTTCTTGTACCTGTAGACGGCCTCCACGTGATAACCATATAGCAGAAGCACTTAGCTTCATTTTGCTTTTTCTTACAGTTAACTGCATTAACTAGGTGAGTATAATACCCCTGAAACTGTCACATTCTTCTCTGCCAATTCCTCTGCGAGAGCGAACTTACAGACGTCTTCAAAAGTCAGAGCACTGGGACCCTTAGCTAATATTTGTTTCAAACTGTCCGAGTTCCAGATTCCCGTAACAAATTTATCTCATAACATAGTTTCTATCTTCATCCCATCTGCAGTGCCATAGTTGCACTGCAGCATTAAGCGTTTTAACTCTGTGATATAATTTACAGTTCTTTGGCCTGATGCTTTCTCCCACTTTTGGAATGTGACGCATTCACATATTTTGCTTAGGGCAGAGGTAACTGATAAGCAAGATGTTAAGCACATTCAAAAATTTTTGTAGATAGTGGGGTCAAGAGCACATATATTCCGGAGCAAGTCATACATTTTTGCTCCAACACAAGTTAGCAAAACTTTATCCGGGGGAAATGGCAGATGCGGAAAAGTTTAACTCTACTCATTCTCAGTTAAATCTTAACTGGACGAACTTGTTGGCAGTTGCATGAAGATCGCTTGGTTAGCGACTTCTAAGCTGATTTTATTGAATAAAGTCACTAACATCGGAATACCTGTTCCGTGTACTAATCTTTGCTGAATAAATGTGTATTATTTTTGTTGTTTCACTGGACTTGCGAATTCAAGTTTTTTCTCACTTTGTTGTGCTTTGCTAACCATCACTTTACTATTTCAATAAAAAATACGTACCCACCCCCTGCTGTTGTCTCAGGATACCGCATTCGCCATGGTTTCAGAGGCCATTACAATCTTCCTGAAGCAACGCTGAGTGTCAGATCTTGTGACAACAGCGGGGTTTGGGGATTTAATTGTTGTTGGTCGGGTGGAATACTTGGTAACCGTTACTCAGTATTTGGTCTTGGTACTGCATTAGACTTTGTGCAAAGTGCTTTCGACTTACTTAGTCGTATTTTCTGCAACCTGTGTGATAACTCTCACAATTTTGGTGAACAAACAAAAAAAAAACAGACTCAGGTACGGCGGAATCTGGCTTTCATTGCTGCGTGACGGAGGAAGGAGAAAGTTGGTCGGTCATGAATTCGAGGTAGAAAAAAAGCTAAATCCCACCTTATTGTAGGGTCTGGCTAATGGTTGGTAAGATCAGCTCCGTCCTTCTTTCACCTCTCCTCTCACCACTGTACATTACTTTCTTCTTGGACTTAGCTGCATTTTCTGTAAAGTGCGATGTTAACCGTCAGCATTTAGAATAAATAAAAGCCAAACTCTGTTCTGGTGGGGTCTGTATGTAGGTCACCTGAGTGTTTTCAACCAGGGGTGGTCGAGACCAGGTCCATCCCTCGCTCTTAGGGCAACAAACCCCCCATCGGGTTCCCCTTTCACATTCATCATCAGAACCCCAGAACGTTCATAAAGAGACTGTGAAATTGATTATGGTCTCATTCCGCCACCTTCCTCCCTCATGGCCCACAGATATCGATATCCTAATTTTCGAGACCAAAAAGAAAGGACTAGTTTCGAGTGGGCCACTACACTATTCCTTTCACCTAAATCAACCTTGTTACCCACTTTTCGTTTAGTGGAGACGTTTTGTGCGATGACAATCTCCACCATTTATTAATTACATTTACATAAATAAATGGCGCCCCTATATTGACTTTATGCTGAGGGTTCGGAAATTCGCAGCGCGTTTAAGAACTACTTTCGTATGATGACAATCTCCACCATTTTGTTAATTACATTTACATAAATAGCCGGAAAGGTTCAGTGCTGTCGCTATACCACGCGTCATGGCTGTTTGCTGTGACGTGCATATCACGTGACTGGGCTAGTCCAATCAGACGGCCAAACAGCCGTGGTTCTCTTTCGTCATTGGCTAACTCATGATGACGTCACAGCAAACTGCCATTGCGCATGGTTTAGAGCTCATCAAAGTTGTTTTTAAACGCGCTGCGAATTTCAGATCCCTCAGCAGAAAGTCAAGACTGAAGCACCATACTGTACTCATTCGCTCTTCGGGGCATGTTTTCTTGCTGAATCCACCAAATAAAGACGGCGGAACCGTAGTTTTTCTTCTGCAGGTCCACCATCTTTATTCGGTGGATTCTGCGGAAAACAACGCCGGAAAGAACGGATGGGCACGGTACGATGCTTCAGTAGTGCTTTTACGCTAAGAGACCGGAAAATTCGCACTGTATTATTGTGTGCGCGGTGTATCTTGAGTCCTGCAAGTATTTTGTGAGCGGCTACGTTTTCCTGGAGGGGGTGGCTTTAATCGATGGCCGCCATTGTTTTTGTAACCGTCTTGGATATCAACAAGGCACTCTGCTACTGAAAACGTATAATCGATTATCTGTGTTCGTTCTGCGGAGAACTCAAGGTAGGCCGCGGACACTATAGAACAACTTTGACGAGCTGTGTGGGTGGCGAAAGTGCTGAACTGTTTAGAAAGTGCTCAATAAAAATGAAATCAACTTTGTATCCGACCTTCTCCTTTCGTGTGTGTAAACTATTTATTCTAAAGCGTTTATTTAAAAGGTTTTTTAAAATGTTTTTAAAAAAATGCGGTAGCGCTATCTATAATGGCACTGACAAAACTGCGCGAAAAACAAAAATGTTGTACGTAATTCCTCAGCTCGAAGGTATATGGTGCCCTCATACTCGAACGCTTTGATAAAAATTACCTATTTACTCGAATATTTTCTAATAAATAAATACCGGAGCCAACCTACCGCCATGTCGTAATGGCGTAGCAGTAGGACCTGGGCCTTCAGACTCAAAGATAGAGGAAGATTCCTCTAATGTTTCACTTTAGTCTAACATTAAATTTTAAAAGGCAACGGAATAGATTTGCATTTGTATTTATTTATCCCTTATCAAGCCAATTTTGGCTTTCACCCTGTTTCGTTTATAATAAATATGTTTTACAAATATCAACGGTAGAGTTAAGCAGTAGTTTGTTGGCCCCATGAGGTGGCGTACTCGCATGAAGTAGCCCTATTTTTGTGTGATTATAGGCGTATATTTGAGTAATTAGGTTTAAAATTGGCATTTGTCTTTTCGTTTCACGCTCTTTTCGGTGACGAGAACGGACGGTGTGTGTAATCAAGCCTATGTTTATGTGATTAGGCCTTTTTTTGTGTGATTAGGAACTTACATTAATTAAACCTGTAATTCGCATTCGTCCTTTCATTTCACACTCTTCTCGATAACGAGGACGGGCGGTATGTGTAATTAGGCCTATTTTTTGTGATTAGGCC
>JAHWFP010132620.1:31315-51019 GCA_023313725.1 Lithobius niger | reverse complement strand
CGATATTACTGTCTGTTCACTTTATTTGCCACCGGATGAGGTCTTTGTGTTGTTGACCTGGAGGACCTGGTCCGCCAGCTTCCTGCCCCTTTCCTCATGCTGGGCAACTTTAACAGCGTCAACGTCCAGTGGGGAGGACCTAATACTGACAACAAGGGGAGGATCCTTGAGGAGTGGATGGAGAGCGGTCCATTTGTGTCTTGAACGATGGAGCTATGACACGCTGTAATCTGGACACGGGCAATTGGTCAGCGGTGGACTTGGCCTTTTGCTCACCGGCAGTCCCAGTTCACTTCACTTGGGCTGTCACTGCCGATCTGCAAGGGAGCGATCACCTCCCCATTGTGTTGTCCACAACGCAGGAGGATTCTGTGGCTTCCAGGCCAGCCCGGTGGGCGCTTAAACGAGCTGATTGGTCAGCCTTTGCTGGGGCTGCTATTTTCCAGCATGCGGTGCAGGACTTTACAGATGTGGGTGAGCTTTCAATTCATTTCACTGATGTAGTCCTAGCTGCTGCTCATGCTACTATCCCGCGTACGTCCATTCAGCCACGACGGGTACCTGTTCCGTGGTGGACGCCTGCTTGTGGGCAGGCCATTCAGGCCCGCTGGCGAGCGTTGCGTGTGTTTACGGTCAGCCCAACCACTGACAACTTTGTGCTGTCGTGCCCGTGCCAGGTATGTCATCCGTGAGGCTAGACGTGCTATGTGGGAGGCTTATGTTTCATCGATCACACGCTCCATGCCTTCTCAGCAGGTGTGGCGGAAGGTGTGCCAGATCTCGAGAAGGAGCATGCCTTCCTCGGTATCACAGCTGAGGGTGGCGAATGCCGTGATCTCTTCTGTGCCGGATATCATAACTGTCTTGTGTCTGCATTTGCACGGGTGTCGAGTGATAACCATTATGATCCTGGTTTCCTCAGGATTAAGGGTAGAGAAGAGGCTCACTCTCTAGACTTTTGCTCCGACGGGCTATAGGAGTACAATTTACAGTTCATCAGGCAGGAATTTGTTTCAGCTTTGTCCAGGTCATGTTACTCCGCCCCAGGGCCTGATCACTATCAGCTGTTGCCAAGCTGCGACTCTTGCCTCCCAGCAGTTCTTGCTGGGGATGTTCAACCGTGTGTGGGCAAAAAGGTCTATTCCGGCAGCGTGGAGGACAGCAGTGGTCATCCCGATTGTAAACCCGGCAAAGACCCTACTGCTCCTTCCAGTTATCACCCAATCGCTCTGACTAGCTGTGTCTGTAAACTTATGGAACGGATGGTCAGTGAGAGGTTGGTCTGGGTGCTGGAATCACGGGTATTCTCGTTCCAGTGTGGCTTTGCGCGTCACTTGGGCGATACGTTTGTTCTCCTGTCCGGTGTTTTCAAATTTTTGCAGGAGGTACAGATGTATGACAAGATTTAGTTTAGGGGTTTGAATAATATCTCTGTAATGTGTGGTGCAGTGGCAACCCGGACCACTGCACTGCGACCGAGGTTGGCGCTAATGACCAAGTTGTCGACGCACCATTAAGCCTCAATCCCCCCCTCCAGGTGATGATGCGCTACGCCTAGCCTGTTCCTTAGATAGCCCCATAGGAAGAAGTTGGAAAGGATTAGATCAGGACTTCTGAGCGGCCATTCTACTGCTACTCCTCCCCCAATCCACCTACCACCAAAGGTTCGATCTAACCATTCCCATAGATTGCACTCAAAGTGGGGAGGAGCCCACCTTGTTGATACCATACGGTATTAAGATGTGCAAGCAGCACTTCGTCCTCGTCTTGGAGCAGCTGTAAATACCGTTCAGCATTAATGATCCATCAATGAAGAATGGTCCTATCAACCGTGAACCCACAAACCCGCATTACACATTCATGCTGGGATTGTGTAATGTGGGTTTGTGATGCTGTATGCACGACTGCACGTGTGTTCTGTTTGTTAGGTAATATGTGTAATGAAATATGGGCCTTGTCAGTCATTGCTAGACGGCATAGAAATGTGGTATCACCATCAATGGTTTCAACAGCCCGCGAATTGTAGTCTTCTGTCATAGTCCTCCTCATCAAGGTGTTGTGGAGTGGCGGGTTTGTATCCACAGTACCCCTGTTCCTTAAGGATTCTTTGGTTGGCTGTTTGGTTGGTATTAAGATGCTGGGCAAGGTCTTGTTAAGATGTTCGAGGGGTTTCTTTGATAGACTCAATTACGGCAAGCGTACTTTCTTCTTCTGTAGCCGAAAGTGGACGACCACATGCTCCCCAGTCGTCTGCCACAGACTCTGTTGCCTTAAATTTCCTCAACAATTATGGACTGTGTTGTAACATGGCCTATCTCTGTCTGGATGGCGGGCATCAAATTGTTTAATAACTGCTACAATGGTTTGGAAGGGCTCCCTCCATGCCACAAAGCAGAACTGTGTAATACTCTCCTCAATAGTGCATTTCTGGGGCATGTCTCACTGGCCTACACGTTCCAACCTAACGTTCAACTTCTACGTTCAAAGACGCAGTTTGCTACAACAATTACAAAACGTCCTCATCAAGTGCAGGTGGAGATCTGCATAAGCAATTCAAGGGATGCACATAGCAAGCCTTTATTAGATTGAACAAAGGTTTTTGTTTCATGTGCTAATAAAATTAGGCGCCCCTTTAGTGTAGGCCTACATTTTATAGTCTTACACTCATAGGCCTATGTTTTCAGTCCTTTATGATCACCCCGTATATCTCCACTTGATATCTAAGCCTAAACACACATAGAACTGCTACTGCATGAATTTAAAAATGTAACTGATGAAGAATTGAAGAAAAATGCAGAACTACAGCATAGACATACAACTGCAGCTTATCTCCTAATTACTAACACACTACACACCATTACGGATTTGACCTGGTGTTTAATAGTTACTAGTTAGTGCAAACGAACTCACGTTTTTGAGCAGTAATTCAAATCTGTTTCTACTCTATAAAATATTTTTAAATTATAAAAAGATCTTGAATATTCCCACCTTTTTTTGCCACCATATTGGATAACTTGTCTTGTCCTGACACCTCTTTAGAGCATTATTTAAAAATTCGACAGACCTAGCAATTGACACCAAACTTATGTACATTAGTATAATTTTGAATTTTTTTATTGTATGGTGCCCATTTTTAAAATGGTTGGCACACCTTCTTAAAAGTTTAAGTTCACCAGAGATGGTGTTATCCTCCAGCAGTTTTGATTTGCTTACCATTAGGATTCCATCAGTAGGGTACTAATGTGATATTCGGTTACACATATATACCCCCCACTTCCGGTCACGTGATAAAAGTGGGGGTAATGATGCACTTTCGATCACCTGTTGAAAAGTGGGGGTGTCACTTCCATTTTTCGTCAATCTGGAGGACGGTGGAAAAGTGCTTTTTACTATCTGTTTTCCGGTTTTCATCAATCTGAAGAAGGGTGGGAAAGTACTTAATGCTTACTTAATGCTTACTTACTTTTTGCTTCCTCCTATGATGTCACTTCCGGTCACGTGATCAAAGCGGGGGTAATGATGTACTTCAGATTACATGATGAAAAGTGGGGACGTCACTTCCGGTTTTTTGTCAATCTGGAGGAGGGTGAGAAAGTGCCTTTTGTTACCTTTTATTCGTTTTTTTGTCAGTCTGGAGGAGGGTGGGAAAGTGCTTTTGCTATCTTCTATGACGTCACTTCCGATCACGTGATCAAAATGGGGGTAATGGCGTCACTTCCGGTCACGTGATGAAAGTGGGGGCGTCACTTCCGGTTTTTCATCGATCTGAAGGATGGTAGGAAAATGCCATTTTCTACCGTTTTTTCGTTTTCACTGATCTAGAGGATGGTGGGAAAGTGCCTCTCGGTACTTTTTTTCGTTATCATGGATCTGCAGGACGGTGGGAAAGTGTCTTTCGGTACTTTTTTTCATTATTAAAAATAAATAACAAAAAAAGGCATAGATTCCAGTTCAATAATTTTAACGGGGGTAGGTGCGGAACTGAGCTGCAATTTAAAAACTCCCATATACGTAGACCCTAAAAAAGAGTACGAAATGGCACTCGTTTCCTTGGATATGTACGACAGGATTTTCAACGTGCACGCTGACAATAACAAATTTTCGTACACCATCGATGGTGGAGCGAATTGGATCGAGATGTGAGTCGTTCCCGGCGCTTACGAAATTTCGGACTTGTATAATTTTATACAGTCTACTTTGGAAGGAGGTGGTCACGAAAAAAATGTCATCGTTTTAGAACCGAACCATAATACTTTAAACACAAACTTGATTATAAATAATCCGCTCTACGGCATTTCGTTTCTGGGAGATAATAATTTAGGAACTGTTCTAGGGTTCCTTCAGGGAACTTATACTAAAACTCAGCAAGGTCAAAAATACGTGGATATAATGGGGCTCAATACAATTTTCGTTCATACCAACATAAACGGGTCTTCCTACGTGAATGACGACGCTCAACCTTGCATATACGCTTTTATCCGGAAGTGCCACCGGGTTATAAGATTATAATTCCCCTTCAAAATTTAATTTAATAATAATAATAATATAAATTTATTGCCATAGTGACAAGGGCAAGAGAAGGACAAAGCTGTCACTCATACTCTTCCCAAATTAAAAATTGATAGTTACCTACATAGATAAAAACAAGATAAAAACACAATTCCTACATAGTTCAAGGAGAAAAAAAAATTTACAAAATATAAAATAAATAAGGTAGAAACACAATTGCTACATAGTGGAATAACTGTCCTCGTATCAACAATCTAATTATTCATACGAAGTTAAAAGTTATACAATCTATCATGACCAGCGCAGATGCCTCTCCAGACAAACACCCGTAAGTTTTGCCTTAAAACCATTTAAAGTAGTTGCCATAACAACATCTTTTGGCAATTCATTCCAGACATTAACAATACGGTTAGAGAAGAAGTATTTTCTATAGTCCCGTTTAACTGATTTTACCACCAGTTTAAAGGGGTGACCCCTGGTTCGATTACCTGTTCTTCGCTCAAAATAAAGACTGGCATCGACATCACACAGGCCATGCAGGAGGGAGTAAGTTAGACCAAGATCCAATTTAAGTCTGCGCTTTCCAATTTAAGTCTGTGCACGTAATGCTTTAAGCCGTTCGTTATAGCTTTTATATTTAAGACCAGGTAAATACTTTGTAAATCTTCTCTGCACAGATTCAATGTGGTCAATATCCTTAATAAGGTGAGGCGACCATACCGGGCTGGCATACTCTAGGATTGGTCTTACAAATACGCAGAAAGCCCAGAATAGGGTCTTGTGATCTCTTGATACAAATACACGTTTAATAATAGCTGCCCGTTGTCTTGCAGCTTTTACAATGTGGTTACAATGAGTAGCACTTTTTAAATCTTTACTGAACCATACTCCTAAGTCCTTGACTTCTGGGCAATGTTCAAGGGTGGTATTCATCAATTTGTATGCTAAGGATTTGTTCCTGGATCCAATAGGAAAAATCCTACATTTATGTGCAGCGACTGCTAATTGCCATTTAGTAGACCAACTTTCTAAAACTTCTAAGGCTGTGACTAGTTCTTGAAAATCAGATGTCGTATTAATTGTTCGATATAACTTTAGGTCATCCGCAAATTTTATTTTCACAAATGGGTTATCACTTTGTAGATCATTAATATAAAGATTGAACAGCAACGGTCCCAAGACTGAACCCTGTGGGACCCCACTGGTTACAATTACTGGTTCTGAGAGGAATGAGCTTACAGTTACTCTTGGGTTCTACCAAGCAAAAAGCTGGTTAATCAACGTAGGATATTACCAGAAATGCCAAAACTAGCTAGTTTATATAACAGCTTTTTGTGAGATACAGAATCAAATGCCTTGGCGTAATCAATCATTATCGTATCAACAGATGCTCCCTCCTCCAGTGCAGTCGTCCAATTATCTAGGCATTGTAACAGCTGAAGTGTTGTCGATCTTCCGGATGCAAAACCATACTGCGATGGATCAAGCAATTTGTGCTCCCTAAGATACTCAATCAACTGTACGCAAATAATACGTTCCAGTGCTCGACATGGTACACTAGTTAGTGATATTGGTCTATAATTCAGTGCGTCAGCTGCGTTTCCACTCTTATAAATAGGTGTAACAATTGCCTCCTTCCAGCAAAGTGGTACCTGGCCACTTTCAATCGAGGCATTAAAAATTATAGATAAAGGTATGCATAACTCATGTATGAACTCTTTGTAGAATACCGCAGAAAACCCATCTGGGCCACATGAGTAAGTATTCTGTAAGGATGCAAAAACTTCCGTAACTGTTTTTGTTGTAAATTTAATATTATCAAATGTTTTAATGTTAATGGGGGTAAATGACCATTATCAGTAGTAAAATTATTTGAGAATACATCGTTAAGTTTATTGGCCTTCTCTTTACTATCAAAAATCAATCCTTCTTTAGAGTGAAGAGGCGGAATTTCACGAGACACCGGTTTTTTTTTTTTAATATACCGAAACAGGGATGCCTGATTACCTTCGGCTATTACACGACGTTCGCAGCTGATTTCAAAACTCACAATTGCTTTTTTCAGATCCCTGCAGCAGATTTTATACGCAGTTTTATTATTGCAGTCAGCTGATAATGTAAGTTTTGTCCATAATTTCCTTTTTTTTCGCGAGTTTATTTATAATTCTTTGATATTTGGTTTTCCGTTTTCTTTTCTCATTTAAATGAATTACTTTTTTTGTTGTACAATGATTAACAGCTTTTACTAGATGCTGATGAAATGTGTTCCATTGTTCATTAATATTGGAAGTTTTATCAATAATTGCTAGCCAATTATAGGTCTTAATGACGTTGTGTAGCTTTTCATAATGGATATATTTTTGTACAGTTGGTTTCCCGTAAGTTGTGCAGTTACCTTCCCGTAACTACCGACAAGATTCGTAATATTCGTATTTGGTTAACTTCTCAAGATAACGAAATTTAAACGGGGAAACCCTTACTGTCAGACTTCATCTGAGGTCTAAAAAATAATTTTGTACATATTAAAAAAGGATGTTGGTATTCGAAAGAAATAAAAGAATAATTGGAAAAGGATTCGTTGTAGATAATAAGAAATTAAGGGCAAAAAACGCAGCATTCATCAAATTTATAACCTGAGCGAGAAGATGAGTTTAACGGAACATTACCTCGATATAAACGGATCTTTGCAGCAAGATTCTTCCGTGGAGAGCTACGCGTTTCACGATTATAATCCGATAGTAGGAACCAATCTAAACAACGTCAATTCAGAAATTAGAATCATAATCAAAAACCAGAATTTATTCCTACACGTCGCAAATAGTTATCTTCTGATCAAAGGCAGGTTACTGAACGCCGACGGTTCTAGTTTTGCCGATGCGGACATAGTGTCTCTCATCAATAATGGTTCCATGTACCTGTTTTCCAGCATTAAATATCACTTGGGGATAAGCAAGTGGACGAGTGAAATTACCCCGGTTATGGGACTCTCATGAAAGGTCTCTTTACATACGGTTCGACCGATCAAGTGTCGTCGCTGGGGAAATGCTGGGCATTAGATGTGGCAGAATCTTCCGATGCCAGTTTGAACGATAACATCGGGTTCAAATTACGGCATTCCATCATCGTGAAGGAGACAACTCCTGAAGGAAGCGTCTCGTTCGCCATTCCTTTAAAACACGGCATGGGATTTTTCGAAAATTATGACAAGGTGCTGTACGTTGCCAAGCATGTCCTAACGTTGTCTAGGGCAAGCAATGACGGTGCTGTATTCAGGGCAGCTGCAACAGCTGTTGGGAAAGTCGAATTGAGTAGCGTTTCGTGGCACGTACTAAACGTATCTACATCCGTCGAGCAAAATCTCAGGCTTTTTAGCTACATAGCACGTGGACTTGGGTTTTAGGCACTGGCATTACGATAGTTGCGAACTTCCTCAGAGCACTAGTTTCACATGGGGCGTGCTTACTTCTTCGGCCGTCGAAAAACCGAGGTGAGTTATTCTAGCTCTGCAGACTAATAGAAAAGATGCGCAAACTAAAAATCCAGCCGTATTCGATCACTGCAGTCTTCAAGACGCTCACGTAACTTTAAATTCCGAACGTTATCCGTTCTTGGACTTGAACGTAAATTACGCTACTGGAGAATACTCGATCCTGTATAGAATGGCTACCAGGACCACAGAAGTATACCTTAAGCTCTATCTATCTCTTGTCAGACCAATACTAGAATATGCTGTTGACCTCTGGTTTCCTGGTCTGATTAAATATATGGCACCCCTTGAAAAGGTTCAGCGGCGCGTCACTAAAAATATCATTGGACTATATCACGTTCCTTATAACCTTCGGCTTCAACGCCTGAACCTACATTCTCTTTGGTGGAGGTTCACGCGGGGCAGCCTTATCACTACCTACAAAATTATTCGACAAAATTTCGGTGGCCCGCAATTACAGAATATATTCATTTTCAACAGATCCCGCAACACCAGAGGTCATCCCTTTAAAATTTTTCCCCAGCAACATAATCACAATAGAGCTAAACATTTTTTTTTCTTCAATAGAGTAATTTCACTTTGGAATACACTTCCAGCAGAGATCGTCCTGGCCAGCTCTACTAACCTCTTCAAAAACCATCTAGACTGTTTCTTCCGCACTAATACAACCATGATATTCCATTATGTGTAGCAGGTTTACTGATCTTGTCTAATCGCATCCAATTATAGGTCCCCTGGGTTAAATTGCACGGTGTGTCCTACTAAGTGAGTATGTGCATGTTCCATTTTTGTAAAATGCATGCATTTTGTCTTTGCAACATTTTAATTACGCAACGGCTTCTTACAGCTTCTTACAGCTTCTTATCATGCTTTTGCATTTTTGCGTTGTGAGATACTATCATTGAATTTGTTGTATAATAGATAAATATTTATGTATATTATTAACTGTATTGCATCACCGGTACCGTAGTTGATGATCTATACTTGCAAAGAAATTTTTTCTGCATGATATATTCTTATCTTTAAATACTTATCCTTAGTGCATGTTTCGTTGTGGATTATCTATACTAGCCTATTGCATGATATTTTTAATTACCGATAAACCATTCCTCAGTGCATGAGTATCTGCAGTGACGTTCGTTTTGATTATTTGATTACTTGCAGTTATATGTAATGAATCCTTTTTACCATGTATAGAATGCTTGTCCTTTGTATGCCGCCCAGCCTCTGGCATTGCGGCTATCCTTAAAATAAAGTTAAAGTTAAAGTTAAGAGTTTAGATGTGCTTTGTACGATGTCGGGGACCTGTGTATCGATTCGGTGCAGTTTAAAAAGACGTATCCTCTAGTGGTTTTAGACTGTTCCAAGCAATCGGAGAGACTTCAGTCTGGCTAGTCGACGTACAAGTAAAGTTGAAATTTAACGCCGCGGTTCCAGCTAACACGACGTGCCACGCGCTGTTGATCGGAGATAGAAAAATGAGTTTGTAATTGGATAAACGCAAAATCGAAGTGATTTATTAAAAAAAAAGAGATGGGGAAACGAAAAATGAAAAGAAGCAAGATCGTAAAACGTAAAAAAATCGTAAAAAAAGAAGTAGGTGTTTACCGTTGTAAGCGTTACTCGGTCCACCCATAGCAGGAGTAGGAGGTCCAGCTGGTGGTGCTGCAGGCATTACTATGGCTGTTAAAGCTCAGAACGATGCTAAGGTGTTGGAAGAGTTGGTGAGACGTAATAAAACAATGGAAGGTTCGGGTTTGAAGAAAAAAACAGTGAAGCATGGTCAAGCGTGGTCTTTCTAAGACCAGTGAAGGTCTGATCGATTTTGCTAAACCGTTAACGAATCTCGATTTAAATAGATTGGTCAACGTCTTGAAAATTCCTAAATACAGAGGTACTTTCAGCAAGGATCGTCTGCCGCTAAAACCTAAACCTCGCGGCGAATGCGGCATCGTTAATCTCGAAGATTTTTATGATGGAGACGGTAGTCATTGGGTGGCTTACTCGACGATTATGGACACACCTTGCTATTTCGACAGTTTCGGCAATTTGGAACCTCCCACATTGAACTCAGAGTACTTGGGTACCGTTAAATACAATCACGACAGAGTGCAGAATTGTAATCAAATATGGTGCGGACATTTCTTCTTGTATTTTTCAAGAGCATTGGGTAAAAGCGGTGTTTACAAGACGGTTTTGGATGAGATAGTTCTTTAAATTATTTGCTATTGGGAATGTACGTACAAATCTAATTTAACGAGATCTTCCGACTTACGTGGACTTTTTAAACTAAAATTATCAATAAAAACCAATCCTGTTTTATAACAAATTTCACTGTTTTTTTATACAATCTTATCACCTCCTTACGTATTTCCCAGATAGGTATAAATCTACTTGAACATCTGTACTATGTGCAAAGTCAACCTAGGACATTATATAAATATATGAATATTCATTAAACAGCATTGATCCTGTAGAATTATATGGATTCGTTTCGCAATTATTAAAAGAGTCACCCACTCTCGTTCTGTGTCTTGGCCAAAGTTGAAAATATTGGTTATTGATATCTTTATCATATTTATAGTTTTCCAGATTTACAGCATTTCCACCTCTTATACATCGTAAGGTCAAGCCTTTATGAAGAGTTTTAACCGGGGCAGATATTACCACATCGTACAGATGTGGTACGATTTCATTACTTGTATGTGTTGACGAGGATAGTTATTGGTGCACGTGTAAAAATCACCTTTACCGCTAGGTCCACTTGCCCGAAAAGTGATTAAAATTGGACAAATTGGACAAATACTTTGGACATATTCCACAGTGGTCGCGTGATGATATGTGTATGGTGATGCCAAGTTTGTAACGAGTTTATTATTCGCTGAGAATTCTCCCCTCTCTAAATATAAGACGTTTTGGAAAGTCGTCGATAGATCAGTTTTAAGGTTTTCCAATTTCGTTTCTAAATCGGTTAGCTGAGAATAAGTTGCAGCATCTTCCGCATCTATGCCCAGAGCAACTTTAGTTAAACGTTGATTTCCCGCATCAAATTCCAGATCAGAGTTAAAATTACGTTGAGGATCAGTTCTAGATGCTACCTGTTTGTCGATTTTTTGTACCACGTACTCCTTCAAACCATCTATCGAAGAAGATAGGTTGGTTTCTAACTCGCTTAGTTGAGAATAGGTAACAGCGTCTTCGAGGTCTATGCCCGGAGCGAGTTTAATTAAACGATTGTTCCGCATGTCATAATCTGGTACAACTTTTGTATCGATATATTCTTTCGTAGCAGCGTCCCTAGACTGGGAGGGGGATGCGACCTCTTTAATTCGCTTATTTTCAGCATTAAAATGCCCATCCGGATCCTTCTTCAAGCCTACGTTGGATGTAAGTGTTTTTATGTCGGTTTCTAATTCAGTAAACTGGGAATAAATTACGACGTCTTCGGGTTCTGTAGCAGCTCCACTCCACTGCACCAGAGTTGGGAGGCCGTGTGTTCCAGTCCAGAACTGCATCTGAACTGAACTTTCCTCGTCTGATCTCGCTTTAGAAGGGCCCTCCTAAAAAAAAATTTATTATGGAACTGTGCCAACTTTTTTATTTTTGGAACCATGCCAATATTGTTATTTTTGGACCTGCGCCAACTTTTCTATTTTTGGAACCTTGCCAACTTTTTTACTTTTGTAACCGTGCCAATTTTTTTATTTTTTGGAAGTGTGCCAACTTTATTGGTGTGATGCATCGTGGGAAATATTTTCCCTATAAACGGAAAGATCTGACGAAGAAAATTTAATCCAGATGCTGTTCTGGACTTAAACACACCGCCTCCCAGCCTTGGTGCAGTTGGGCAGGGCTATATGCACCATATTAGAAATTGCACGTATGATACGGTGCATGTAGCCATGCCCAACTGCACCTAGGCTATGAGGCCGTGTATTCGAGTCCAGAACTACATCTGGACTGAATTTTTTTTCCTTGGATCTCTCCTTATATAGGGAAAATTATTACCCATGATGCATTGCACCAGGAAGTGACGTTATATAGGAAGTGATGTCATAACAGAAAGTGATGTTAAAACAGGAAGTGGCGTCATACAGGAAGAAATGTCATAACAGGAAGTGAGGTCTTAACAGGAAGTAATGTCATAACAGGAAGTCATGTCATAACAGGAAGTCATGTCATAACAGGAAGTCATGTCATAACAGGAAGTGATATAACAGGAAGTGATGTCATAACAGGAAGTAATGTCATAACAGGAAGTGAGGTCTTAACAGGAAGTAATGTCATTACCGGAAGTGACGTCATAACCGGAAGTATGTCATAACCGGAAGTGACGTCATAACAGGAAGTAACGTCATAACAGGAAGTGATGTCATAACAGGAAGTGATGTTATAACAGGAAGTGATGTCATAACAGGAAGTGATGTCATAACAGGAAGTGATGTCATAATAGGAAGTGATATCATAACCAGAAGAGACGTCATGACCAGAAGTGACGTCAATTTGTCGTAGAGTCATGGGGAACTTCAACATGGAATGGTCTAGAGTATTCAAAAATGATTCGTAATAGTTAACCTCGGTTTCGTAGGACTTCATTTTAGCGGCTAAAACGGAATGTAGAAAGCACTTTTCGTCAGAATTTTTCACATTCACTACAACTTCGCTTTTCTTGTGTAATGCACTCGGCAAGGGTAAGAAAGAACTGGGACGAAAAGGATAGATTTGTTTGCCACTTTTACGGTGATACCCCAAACTTTCGAAAAGCCCCAAACCACTTCCTCTTTCTTCGAAAGTTTCAACTGACTGTTGTATTTTTTGGCAAGCATTCTCCAAGATTTCTGACACATCAGATTCGATGTAAATGGCTGTATAGAGAGACACGAAATAGGCTCGCATGGTTTCGGAATCTCTGGTAAAATCAGCCTCTAAACACAGTTGAAATTTACAACTGGTCAGTTGATCCAAGCCAGTCGCGATAAGATATTTGCGCGGACAATATAGTATATTGAGCGCTCGAGATGTATCGAGACATTCAATTTTGCGGAAATAAATTCGGTGCCTATCATCATGTACCAACTTGCACGTTACTTCACCTTCAATATCTTTTAACTCGTTTTCAAAGAGTAAACACTCTGGTCGAAGATCGGATCGATGGTTGGGAAGATGAAGGATCAAATCTTGCTAAGTTGCATAGACCTTTCCGCAGTAGGCACGCATAAACGATGATTTTGAATTCATTTTCTTTTTCTTGAAAGAAAAATCGTTATTCCTTTTCTTTTTTTTCTTTTATTATATACAAAATAATTCCCCCCCCCAAAAAAAAAACACGAGGAAAAAATGAGGAGATAAATTGGATCTTCTAAAAAAAAGACAAATTAGAATTTAGCAGACACACATTTTAGACTTTAAAAAAATGAATATTCCTTACGTAGGACCAAAAAAAAAATGGAAATTTTTAAAATTTTATTTCTGGACCCTACACGGGGAGTTACTACCACCCAAACGGGGAGTTACTACCAACCCATAAAGGGCACCTTAGAGGGGAATTACTACCACCCAAGATGGGAGCCAGTAGTGGAGATTCCCTACTCGTATGGTGCATGTAGCCCTGCCCAACTGCACCAGTGTTGGGAGGCCATGTGTTCGAGTCCAGAACTGCATCTAGACTGAATTTTCCTCGTTCCAAAAAAAAATTTATTTTGGAACAGTGCCAACTTTTTTATTTTTGAAACCATACCAATTTTTTTTTCTTTGGAAGTGTGCCAACTTTTTTAGTGTGATGCATCATGGAAAATATTTACCCTATATAAGGAAAGATCCGACGAACAAAATTTAATCCAGATGCAGTTCTGGACTTAAACACACGGCCTCCCAGCCTTGGCGTAGTTGGGCAGGGCTATATGCACCATATTAGAAATTGCACATATGATACGGTGCATGTAGCCCTGCCCAACTGCACCTAGACTGTGAGGCCGTGTATTCGAGTCCAGAACTACAACTGGACTGAATTTTTTTTCCCTGGATCTCTCCTTATACAGGGTGGTCCAAAAGTCGGGCCTACCTGAATATATCCTAAATGGTGTCACATATCCTGAAAACAAGTTTATAGTAATAATGAGTAAACAGCGGGGATTCAGATGAATGTAGAGACGATGACCTTGAAGACCTCCATCAAGGTCATCGCGTGGCTAACTTCTAAAGGAAGCACTGTAGACCATCAGTGCAAATTTGAAAGTTGTAGGTAATCATTAAAATCTGCCAACCCAAGAAACAGAATGGAAATCCATGTAGAAACGCCAGAGTTTACCCTTTCTGCACATAAACTTCACTGCAAGAGCTACTTGTCAAGAAGTGAAGCAAATGGAAAGGTTAGAAGGCAGTGACCAGCTAGCATCTCCGGTCTGTTGTACACAGTTATCCCAACGCTGTTTATTTCATGTTTGTTTGTTGTTTTACGGGTTTTAGCCAGTTTTGTGTATTTCATTGCGTGAAATTTGAACAATGTTTCTGTCACCATTTTATTGTTCAGAACCAACGGGTGTGGTATGTGGTCAGACATGTTATTAGGGGTTCTAAACAAATAACATGGGCGTACATAACTGTAACGAACTTGTAAATAAATTAATTGTAAATAACTTTGTAAACAACTACAAAAGCTGCAAACTTGCAACTTGAAGGCTGTTTTCGTAACCTCTACTATTGAGTCAGAAATGGAGGATTAATTTTGACTAACAGAGAGGGGGGGTTAAGGGCCCAACTCTTGGACCATCACGTTTGTTTGGAATAAAAATAAGATGGAAATCAATCAAGAAGGTGCTCGAAATGGTGTCCCATCTCATTGCGGCATGCTTGTGCCCGTGACATTGTGGAATGTAGATACCGTTCGAATGTTGCTGCTGGGATGGCTCTACATGTTGCACGTATCCGTTCCTTTAGGTCTTCAGCTGTTGTTGTGGGGGTTTCACACACTTGGGCTTTAACGTGGCCCCACATTACCCATTACCCCCTAGAAAGTTAAGCATTTATTTCTGCCCAATTGATGAAACGAGCTTGAACGTTCAAGAAGATTGCCAAGGTAATTAACTACTTCGTACTGTTTTTCTAATGAATGACATACAAATAGGTCTAACACACACATTTTTCTGCAGCCTAATGCTGGCAGAAGAGAATCCATTTCACCCAAATATGAATAAAAAGGAAAACATTGACATCAAAAATACAAATACAAGGTGGTTTACATTCATTAAGCATATGAAATCAAAAATAGGTTTCAATGAAACCTATGAAACTTGAGGAGCTGGTGAAAATGACGAATGACAGTGATGTGTGATAAACATAGATGATGTTTTACTGGAGTTAACGACCAATGCGGCTGTCCAGTTAAGAAAATTGTACCCGGCCATGCCCCTCCCAAATGCATTCTAGCGTCGCTACTGATGCTTAACAATGTTTCAAGAATGCCATTTGTTCATACATTTTTAAGCTTTTTTATTTCACTGTACTGACTGCATCCACCCACATTCCACTGCATTGTATGGTGCAAGATGAAACCATTCTACCCAAATACAATGATGATAAACGTGCAATAACACCAACTACTATTTTAGGTTTTAACAGTTGTGGACCACTTGCTGAGCAGGAAGCAACTACTATTGACTGCCCGCTGAGCAGTGAGGAACATTATGGATCATCAGCTCAGCATGAAGGAACAATGGACCACCCACTAAACAGGGAGTAACAATTATGAACCACCCGCTAAGTATGAGGGGATAATTATGGGCAACCCAACAAGCAGGGAGAAACTATTATGGACTGCTTACTAAGCAGAAAGGAACCATTATGGACCACCTGCTGATCATGGTAGAACAAGTGGGTATGGACTGCCCACTGAGCAAGGAGGACCAATTAATAATACACTTAATAATTACAATATTCTAGTTTTCCACATATTGCGTGGAGAGAGGACGGAAGGGCAGGGAGCCACTAATACCATTCCCAAAACAGGGGTTGAGGTGGGATATGCTGGTGGCAGAGTTTAATGCAAGGGGCTAGGAGATGCTTAAGAACAAAATTCGACTGTTCCAAAAGCAGTAACCTTCAAAAACTAGAAACAATTGAGGCATTCACCGTTTCTGTCTCAAGTGCGTTCTAGATTGGAATAACCAGTAGCAAGAAGAAATTTTGACGACATTCTTGACGTGAAGATTGTATGGTAAACTTCAGATTGTGGCCCATGGTACAAATTTTGCAGGGGTAAGATCGAAAAACGGAGGATGAATGGAGATCAAACTATACAGGATCGTATAAGTCAAAATAAGATGGAATTTTATTAGGTGTAGTTCCAGCAACTCAAGACCAAGCCTGCTAAGTCGGTTAATATAGTCCATTTCCCTGAAGCCAGGCAAATACTTTGTGAACTGATGCGAGACTCTCTTCAAGAGGACAATTTCCTTGGCCAAATGTAGCAACCAGACCTGGATCGCATACTCGCAGATGGGGCGTGCAAAAACCTTGAACACACCAAACCTTGTTAGCAATACTGCCCGAAGTGAAGCACCTAGATATGATCGCCAAACATCGAAAAGCTGAGGCTTAAACCTTTTGTCAGTAGAGGGAAGGCTTCAGGTTTCATTAAACGAAATCCTCAAGTTTAATCCCCAAGTTCCAGACCTCGACAGAGGATGGCAAGGGCTCATGTTCAAGAAAATACTCAGATTAATGGTTTTGGTCAAAACATGGAAAGTAAAACACTTTGGTACAGAATTCGGCAGCTGCCACTCCACAAACACGGCCTGGTTCTGCATTTCCAATTTAGAAGATGCCTGAAGACATGTTTCCAGCTCCAATTTTGAAATCATCTGCAAACTTAAAACCGAAGGTACAGTTATTACCTATCCTGAGGTCATTAATGTGAATAACAATCAATGGGACGTGTACCCAGGAAGAGTAGGTGCCCTCAATTGACACATACTAGGTATGGCCCTAAAGTCAAAAGTAAATAACATAAGAGTGGCCCCCGATATCCAGTGCACATGTCCACCGGTACAATACTGCCAACAACTGCGAAACCCAACTGATCACATCCAATTACCGAATGGTCATTTAAAAATTTAAGGATCACATCCCGGATAATAGATTCCATGGCTTTACACACGACACAGGTGAGGGCAATGGGCTTGTAGTTTCGTGGGTCCCGGTCTTTGTTAAAACCGGGATAACGTTTGCCTGACTCCAGATACTTGGGAGATTTATCTGGGAAAAAGATCGGGAGAAAATTACTGACGGAGGGCTACCATTGCTTCAAAAGAAAGGCCTCGAGACCATCAGGTTCACAAGATTTAATTGGATTTAATTGTGGACCACCAACTAAGGAGGGAGGAACAACTATGGACCACCAGCTCAGCTTCGAAACTGTCCCAGCACGTCTGCGAAGGAAAGCAAACCTGGGTATAATTCTTATGGGATAATAATAATTCTTTTGGGATGTACATAACTTGTATACTGCTGTTTTTCCGACACGCGAGCTAAGGTAGAATCTCAGCGGTAAGGAAGAGAACCTCGGTATCTGCGTTCAAGAATTAAACATGCATGTGCAGTGTTCCATGCATGTTTAATGCATGGTGACGTGAGAAGATGCAGATTGTGAAACGGGGAGGAAGACGGAAGTATAAGAGTGGAAGAGAGGAAGGATGGAAGAAAGGAAGGAAGTTGAGGATGGGGAAGGAGCCATTTGCTGATATGCTGTGATTCCACCTTCCTAAATAATTTCTTGGTCTAGCTACGTCTGAACCCTCTGTTTAAACTCCAAGTTTACACTTACCGGACAGTATCAACAGTCGGCACAAGCATGTCAAAGAATGGTGTCTCAGGGTTGTACTGAAAACTGGGTATAATGTTGTCCCAGGCATCAAAACGTTGCTTTTCGTGATTTAAGTACTGAGTCGCCAATTCTACAGCAGGTAGCTAAATGAAAAGAAAAAACGAGCAACAAATACATTACCTAAACGGAAGGCACAACAAGGAAAAGGTTAATCCAATGATCATGAAAAAATAGGCATTATTGTAAAACTCTTTTCTTATCCAGTGGAGCAAGGATATTGTAATATTACAGCTTTACAGCTTTGCAATGCTTTTTTGGTGAACCCCAATCATCACAAATTATTTCCTCAAGTCAGGTGCGAGCTTTTAAATCGTGGACAGTGTATTGAAAACAAAACGTTGACCGTGGCATAGA
Organism: Lithobius niger; assembly: GCA_023313725.1. NCBI lineage: Eukaryota > Metazoa > Arthropoda > Chilopoda > Lithobiomorpha > Lithobiidae > Lithobius > Lithobius niger. The sequence goes on along the minus strand of JAHWFP010132620.1, from coordinate 32,789 downwards.
CTCGAATCTTTGAGGCCTGTCACGCTTGCATCTGAACCACTGTGCCAGAAGGCAAGAGGAATAAATTTGCTAGGTAATTCCAGTTGGAAATTCCTAGGATCTTTTACCAGCTACAATCGACATGAGCATAAAGCATCACAGGGCCCTTCTCTTCCGGAAAATGCCAGGGATGGCTGAGGTCAGGCTCGCCCCAGGGAATCTTCATACGAGACAGTCATCCTCATTCGAAGAGTTGGAAGCTGCTTCTGTCAAATACGGAGAAAGACCCTTAATAATGATCAACACTCCTTATTCCTAGAGAATTCTATGCATACTCCTTATAGGGCTTACAGTCGTAACATGGTTGTGATGTAAAGTTAAAACGGACTCACTGAGCATTAATCACAATAATCGCAATGTAACGTATGCGATAATCACATGCTAGAAATTTTTTATCGCCATATCTACGATTTTTTTTGGGGGAATTTCTTATTTGCAGGGTGTGGAAAACTTGCTCTTGAGCATCACTATCACAGACAAAAAATTTTATCATTCTGAAGCCATGTTTTGAGGTGCCCCAAGGGCCTTCAAGTTTAACATTGTATGGCAATGGACTGAACGGCAAAAAAAGCAAATTTGATGATTTGACTGGTTATAAATTTAATTTTAATATTACCTCATTTGCAACACATAGAGGCTGAGAAAAGTAGCAGTTATAGTCAAGAAAAAATATTCTGGGCAACAGTATAAGTAGTAGTTATGGGTCACAATTGCCTAAAAGACCATTTTGGCCAATTATCAATGCTAAATTATTCCTACAGTTTTTAAGAAAAATACAACTCTTTGTAATTATGGCATGCTAATGAAGTTTCTAAGAAAATCACTGAGATAACCTTCAAAATTAGAATTTAAAACAGTCAAATCATCATTTTTGCAACTTTTTCGCCCATCCACCCATTGCCATACAATGTTATACTTGAAGGCCCTTTGGGCACTCAAGACGTCACATGAGCCCAGAGCGATGAAATTTTGTGTGTGTAATAGTGATGTTCAAGAGCAAGTTTTCCACATCCTGCCAATGAGGAATTCCAAAAAAGGTTTCTACACTCCCCCATACTGTAGGACCTTGCATTTAGCATAGTTGAAAGAGAGCCCAAGTGTTAGCGTTCTTCATATTTATGGGCTAGTTTAACTGACTTTAAAAAAACGCAAGGAAAGTAATATAACTTGCAGTTCGATACACAAAAAAATACAAAAAAAGAACTAATTTCGTGATTGAAAACTTTTGTTTTTAGCATCATTTATTCCTTTTTTCTAGCATACACTATTTTATTCGATATCTGGGCCTCAGTTCACACTAAAACCTTGGAAGCTCGGTCATGCTTCATTGCCTGCAAAAAAAAAATGGGTTCAGAAAATGCGTTTTTCACTTTATTTTAGGCATTTTTATGGCATCTCCTCAGAAGGAAGGATATTATAAATCCCGCCCCCCCCC
>JAHWFP010132620.1:0-31215 GCA_023313725.1 Lithobius niger | reverse complement strand
CCCCCACGAAAAAATATGGCTGCACCGCACCAAACTTTGAGATGTTAAAAAAATAAAAAGCCGCCCACCAGCATCGACTTTTGGTTTCTGCACTTATGAGAACCACGGTATTTCTTTTTTTCGGCTTAAGAGGCATATGATTTAAATTACTCGTTTTCTTGTACGAGATTAAACGTTTACTTGGTAGGCTAACTGTAAACTTAAGCTGTTAGCTGCTCGAAATTCCGAAAGTTTCGAAATTACAAAGTTATAAGAGTAACTCAAGTGCTATCAGTATCTTTAAAAAGTGTGGTTTGCGCCCGCATTTTTGTGTAACCTAGCAGGTTACACAAGAAACCAATGTAATTTTGACTCGTAAAGTGGCCTAGTTAGAGCAAGCAGGGCGCATTTTCAAAATTAACGTTATTGAATTAACTTACTAAAGGGGTTTAACTGTAGTGTTAAATGCAGCTAAGATTAGTAATATTTGTACAGAAGTCGATTTCTGGATATTATTTCATAATTGTCAAAAATAGGTTGATACAAAGGTAATAACCGAGAATTTTTGAATAGCAAAGTACAGTGTAGGGGTCTGGATATTATTTCACAAATAATATCACAAATATCACAAACATTGACATATTTGATTCGGTGTATTTTCCGTAATCGTATAAACGCAACACCGATCCAAGCTCCGTCTCCCTGTAATGCACCTAATGTAAGCAGCCTACAAATTGTTGGCCAAACAAGAATAATAATTGTTTGGAAGGTATGGAAGTCTTCGTTTCCTCTGTTACTTCCCACTCCAGAGTTTACAACACGTTTACCATCCATGGTAGGTAAAAGGCAGTAGTGTAGTTTGCCCGTAACCACGCCAGCTCGGCTACTTTCTACAATAGTAATTCTTATCATCTCATCTGTGACGTCACAGATGAGATGACGTATTGGGTTAATGTCAGTATGACTATCCATTTTTATAGTGACTTGCACTTCTTTATTAAATTTTGCATGGCATCTACCTCCTTTGAAGGTTGGAGTCAGAAAGAAAGATGGTTTCCAGTTGTAAGTAATATGTAAGGCCTGCTCGCTCTCTGATTGGTCGAGAGTCAGTCACGTGAGCGGAGGGCGTTTCCGGTCGACCCTCGAGCGGTAGGAATTGGAACTAAAAATGGAGGATTATTTTTAAGTAATATTTCTCTGATTCGCTAAGAGAGCTGGTAACGTGATCGACGCCTGCAGCGCCCTTCCGACGGAGATTAGAACTAACTGAATAAGACTGGTGGCAATTATTTGTAGTCTTTTAAATCTGATCACGACTAGACATGGATGTCACTACACAAACTGATTTATCCTCGATGAAAGACATTCCTTCATCTGAAAAACGACTTCGAAATGTTTATGCTCCTTCAAGTGCATTAAACGCGAAGGTAGGATCGAGTTTCATTGATTCGCACACACATTTTAAAACACATTTTAAAAATAACGGAGGTGAAACCTTGTCATGTTTACGGACTTGTGATACAATATGGCAACACAAGATTTACAAAGGAGATATTCACAAGATCGCTAGCCTATCATGCGAAGAGCTGCTCCATTTACTCATATTGCATCGGAGGTGAATCTGCCGAACTCTATTGTTTCATACGTTTTAAGAAAAAAGTGGACGTGGGGTTTGTGATTTGCCTTTCAAGAATGATGGTTTTATCAATTGTGCCTACAATCGTTCTACTTTCAAAAGAAGCCATTCGAAGAAATTTTTTGTCAATGTTATATGCTGAAGATTCTACTCCCGTACAAACAGTGGCATCCCAAGAGCTGCTTAGTTGTGAAAGTCAAGATAGCAGCGAAAGTTATGAATTAAAAAAAAAGGAAAACAAACAGCGTTCTGTAGTGTAAATCGGTAGTGGTAAACAAAAATTCTACTGTTCAAAAATTCTACTGTTCAACAAAGATTCTACTGTTTGTACGGGAGTAGAATCTTTAGCATATAACATTGACAAAAAATTTCTTTGAATGGCTTCTGTTGAAAGTAGAACGATTGTAGGCACAATTAATGAAACCATCATTCTTGAAAGGCAAATAACAAAACCCACATCCACTTTTTCCTTAAAACGTATGAAACAATAGAGTTCCACAGATTCACCTCCGATGCAATACGAGTCAATGGAGCAGTTCTTTGCATGATAGGCTAGCGATCTCTGATAGGTCGAGAGTCAGTCACGTGAGCGGAGGGCGTTTCCGGTCGACCCTCGAGCAGTAGGAATTGGAACTAAAAATGGAGGTGACTAACCTTTCGTGTCGTCATTCAGAGTGGAAGAAAAATAAAAAGTCGTTTTTTCTGTCAAATATGTTTTATTACATGTTGTAACAAGAATCTCAGAATTTAATAGTCATAAAAATACAACAGTTCAAACAAAAATGACAAAATGTGTTGTTACAAGTTTGAATCAATAAAAAAATAACATTGTTGATACACATGATCGGCTTTACCTTTTTTTTACAATGTATTATCGCGGTTTATGTTCTTTACAATACATTTCATTTCCGTATAATCTATCTCGTTTGTGTTGAGGACACAAACAGTATACACAAGTATAGCTATTGAAAACATTGTCCGATATCAATCGATTGAAATTCTTAATAAAACAATAGTGATTGTCTTCTAACAATAACAACCTTACTAATTCGTCTCCATTCCTCTCGCTAATGTAGAGTGGATAGACCTCTTTGTCAGAATAACTGTAAACGTTAATCTTTAAACCGTTTAAAATTTCAAATTTACGAACATAATGCATAGGTACTGGATAAGAGATTTCGTCAACACGTAGAGTGTGTAACAAATGCTTATAATTGCTCACCCTATTAGAATGACTTGTAGTAGGATGTAAGGCGGCTAATATGGAATATTCAAAACATTTTAAATCGTAACACTTGACATTAACTCGCCTTTTTATGAGCAAGAAAAGAATCTAACGGTTTGTAGCAACCTCCAGCTAAGGGTTGATATCTCGCAAAATGAAGATCCAAGGCAAGAATATTCCATAAAACCCAGCCAGAACCTTCCTTTTGGTAATGCTCTAAACGTCTTTACAAGTCCAAGTAAACCTCTTTTAAAACATCTTCAATTTGGTCAAGACGTAACACTGTGTACGGTTTTGTACATAAATAAATGGAAATTGTTTTTGAAGGAGGTTTGTGTAGTTCGAGCTTGACACTCGTCACAAGTTTGACCTGGTGAAGGTTGCTACACACCTCTTCAACTAAAGAATACAACTGCTCGTGTAAACTAAACAAAAATAATTCCAAATTTGGATGAAGAGTTTCGTCATCTGGAAACGCATAACTAAATCTTGAAATATAATTCCGAAAAGAGCTTCTGGTCTTCTTGAACGAAGAGATTGTTTCACTGAGATTAATATCTGCTCTGTTCGGCGCAACATGATAACGATGACGGTGACGGTTCAATTTAATTCTTGAAACAAACCCTTCGTTACACTGACTGCAAACGTTTTGAGGAGCTGTAGGTGATGGAACATGAGCGCGTATCTGGTGAAGAAGAAGTGTGCGGCGGTTTTCAAAACGTCGGTCGCAAACAACGCAGTTTGCATCGGCATCGGCTGGGTGTCAATTGCGTAGATGTCTCAGAAGACTGCTTTTGTGACTATACTTCGAACCACACGCTTGGCAGACAAACATCCTCACACGTTGAGGGCATCCAGACTTGTGCACATCGAATCGAGGGGTGACAAGTCTTCAGCCAATTGCGGAGGCGTTGCCCCTCAATAACCTTGTGCCTTCTGTAAAAAAGAAAAAAATCATGTTACGAAATTGTAAAGTTAGAAAACTAGAACAAGAAAAAACAATAATTTAAAAAAAAATTACACACTTTGTCAGTCGTGTAGGGCGGTGTAACTCTATTCGTGTGAGGTGATGCGAATAAAGGTGTGTCTGCTTCGATGATGGCAAAACATCGTAGGAAGGCTACATCTTCTGGAGGTTGACATCTACTAACAATTATCACCTTGCCTTTAAATAATATCTTTTGTTTTCCAATATTGAAAGCTCTGTTATCTACCAAACGATATAGGGTCAAAATGGAAGACTCAAGGAGTTCTGAAGAACAATCTTGAATGTAGACGTAGCGATCATCGTGTCTTACACCTGTAAAAGACGCACTTGTCATGACGTAACCCAATTCGCAAATGTCTGGTAGTATCACTTCAACGAGTAACGTTTTACCAATTCCAGTCGAACCGTAAATGTTAACACCTTTGACTTCACTGTCTTGCAAGGCGTTTGTTGCAAGTGCGCTCCACAAAGGTGTTGGTTCTTTTAAGAACTCTGTTTTCAACATTCCATTCTCTATCCTATTTAAAATAATTTTTCGTGTCGTAGTAAGTTTTAATTCTGTCGTGTAACTCAAAATTGTTCAGAACAAATGGGTCAAAGTGGCTGAACGACAGACTATCTTCGTAAAATTGTATGAGCTGCATACCAAATGAAAGGTCGGGTAGGCTACATCCGAGAAATAAGGCGAAAGGATCAATCGTTGTTATATATTTTTTAAACATTCCAGCTTGAGAACGAGTAATGATCTCTATAGTTAGTTCTTTGTCGGTTAAACCACCATCATCTTTAAACCCAGCTTGCATCCCCTCGATAAAACTTTTGATTGCATCCATTTTACAATCCACTAAAATCCTGACCAAGTGTCCTGCTAAGACGGTTTCGATGCCTATGCAAAGCATTTTCAACCTTATCATTTGCAACATGTTGTGGTATAGTGTTCTTTTCACAATAGCAATTCCCTCATCGTCGCTCACCTCCAGGCGAAATTTTATTAAACAGTGCGGCATTCTAGAAAGAATAAAGAAAATATTAAGAGAATGCTGTATAATCACATTTTAAGTTTATTAATACATTTTACAAAATTGTACACATAACGTTCACGGAAAGCTGTTTTCTTTAATTTGTTAACAATGTCATCGGGAGTAAATCCCTTGGTACTCATAATTATGCAAAAAAAATACAATAATGTCCACAGGTAGAAGATGTTGGGGACTGAATTTGAAACTTGTTGCACCAAATCTTCTTTCCATTCCAGTCACTCAAATACTGTAGAATGTGGTAATTGTTTTCTAAGTTGAAGCCAAAAGAGTAAAAAAACTCGGAAGTTTTAATTCCATTCTTCATTTTGTTCAATCCGATGACAGACCAATGACTTTCCGACGAAGTGCACGTGTCATGATTGATGACTAGAAACGTTTCTTTTCTGTTAATTACAACAAGTAAGTGGTTTGCGGGATATGTCCCCAGGAAATTTGGACATCTACTTCTCAAGATGTCATTGATCTGCTTCGTGTTCATCCTTCCAGGAACACTTCACGATCAAAAGTAACTTCTAAAACCTTCCGTATCTCGTAATAAATCAAAACGTTAGTCGCGTTTGCAAGAGCAGCGTCAAATCTAAGTTCTATTCTGACGACACCTTGTCTGAAAGGTGAGAGCTTGAATTTCCGGCGCAACCATCCAGAGTCAGATCATAAGCAAACATACAATGTTTTGTAGCAAAATCTGTAATCTTGATGCCATTACCTACGTTTTGAAATGATGTGTCTAATCCGTGAAATAAATTCATGTAGGCTCGGGTGTAGGTCATAGAACTAAAGTCGGGTTGTAGTGGTTTGTCTATTTGTTCCCCGTCTACAGTGAGCGATAAGTAGTTCAAACCGTGATTTTCAAATATCCAAGGATCTTTTTTGTAAACACCTGTGTACGTTTCGTTGTCAACAAAACAAATTAAAACAAAAGAGGGCACCTGTTCTTGAAAAACGTTGTCAATAAATGCCGAAGTCATTCCACTAGATATAGTTTGGATTTAATGTCGCTGCGAACAAAAAAATATTTTGTGCTATTTTCTTGCAGTGTTGTCATGTGAGATGATAGAATGAATGGGGAGGGTCCAACCTTTTTTTTACAAACAAAGCAGCTGCTTCTATTTGTATTTATGGTTTTAAAGTACCAACAGCAGCGTTAGACAACTTGAGCAAAAATTCAGGCTTTGATAAAACGAAACGAAACTTGACATTAACATTGCTCAATAAAAGTTTCGACAAGTTGCAGGCTTCAGTATGATGCAATAGCAGCTTTCCTGTTATCTGCAGTATTCCACATGGCAGCTCCCAATTGACAATCTTTAGCTGCATTAGAGTAACTGAGCAACGTTTTCAGGTAAGCTTTATATCGATAGGTGTCGCTGCCTCCAGAAATCAGCTTCCCGTTGAAATAACAGTCCACTTGTGAAAAAAGAGCTTGTAGAAATAGGTTAGTAGGCATTATGAAAGCACTCAGAGCATCAGTAAGATCTTCTCCACCAGCGCTTACAACTTTAAGTTTTAAATAAATACAGGTTTGTGCCAAGTCCAAATAGTCTGCTGTTCCATCAATCTGAAATTCTATAGTTGAACTAGGTGTTGCAATAGGACGGTATTCCACATACTGGTTGCGTTCTATAGACACTTGCGTTGGTGGAACTTCAAATATATCCAATTCTGCTTTCAAACACTCACAAGATGAAGGATGAATGAAAGACATTTTTAAAAAATAGTATCTCGAGTCGCTTTCTTATTTTTCTTCTTCTTTTTTTGACTAACCTTCACTGTTCGTCGTCTCTTAGTAGCATTTGTCTTGGGAGTGTTGTGTCTTCTCTTGCGACCGCTGCCAGATTGACTGAACTTCGCCTTAACATCACCTAATATCTGTTCACCAGTCTCCTGTAATCTATCCTTTGCGCGCTGTTTAAAATTTTTACCAGAATTAAATCTTGCGCAATATTACTTTCGGCTCCTAAAGCTTTGCGTCCTAAATAGCTGCCAACTGAACGAACGAAAGGCATTGCATATTCAGATATACTAGCGAAGATGTTTGCCAACCTATACCCAGCTTGATGTCTAGCACCTGAATACACGTTTAAACCTCCAGCCTGTCTGCGATAGTGAGCCGTATAAGGACAGCAGGAAGTCATTGTTTTACTCACGACCTTTTCCGCCTGACGTGCAAAGTGACAATAGTGTGTTCTTGGGAAGAGAACGGCAGTATATCACCGTATGCGTAACAAAATTTAATTTCTATTGTTTGCAGGTTATGCTGTAACAGCGAATAATAATGGGGAGAAGTGAATATAACAGACTGGCTTGTGCCTAACTCTCCTACAACATTAGTAATTCTTAGCAATTGAGAATAACTGTTGCCAACAGGTCTCGGATTTATTATATTGGTGTAAATCCAAATATAATCTGGAAGGTTGTTGTTATCATGAGGTGATGGGTTAACAGCTGTAACAGTTAATTCAGCTCGAGTTTTGTAAGAGATAATTTTATCGAGAACGACTACAATACCTCCCTTTGTAGCGAGACTCCCGTCATCGCGATAAGGGTAAAGAGGTAATTGATTTGGTTCAAAACCTAACCTGCGAGCCATTCGTTTTCCCATTAATAATCGAATGTACAAATTAGTAGTTGGTCTTATGTCATTATGAATAACGTAACGTTTTATGCTGGTATTGTAACTAATTCTAGGCCTTTTCTTCTTTTCATAATCCAAGTCTTGAAAAGGATGCTCTTTCCCCTTATAATTTTCAAATTTGCCTCTCCTAAACTCTGCTATTTCCTTATTTATTGCCTCTACTAGGTCACCGGTTGTGTCGTAACTGATACCAGCGCTTGTGCATTTTAGTTTGTATTCAATGGCCGTGGGAGTCATTATATCTAAATTTAAAACATTTAAGATTACATCGTCCTCACCAGCTCTCATTAAAAAAGGTTTATAGTCCATTCTTAAAGGAAATTGCATCTCTACCAAGGCGACCTCATATTCGGCCGAGAGGTTAAGCGTTTCTGGGAGATAATTATTGTAATGAGCCAAAGTGTTATCGGGAAAGACATCCATACTGCCATTAGACGGAAGAGTGACGTAGAGATTATCAAGGAGGTCCATCTTGGACGATATCAGTTACCCAACTGTTGAATTTCGGACCCCAACCAGTCCATTTAACGTAAAAATGAGTCACGCATGCTACTTTTTTTTCCTCAACACACGTTCTATTCTGTCAACATTATCATGTTTTATAATAGGTTGTAATTCATAGCTGTAAAAAGTACCTTTAATTGGTGTAGAATCATAATCCCTTAACGTGTAGACAGGTGTTTTGTAAAGTTTATTTTTAATTTTGTTAGCAATTGTAAATGTTTCTCTAGTCCACTTTGGGATGTAGCCTGGTGTAAAAATGTGTCTGATTTTTGGTATGCGGACCAACTGACCTACTTTCAAACCACTAGCACCACCGTACAAATTTTTATAAGCTTCACGCTCCTTCTTTCTGGTTGTAATTTCGGAAGGTGCTAACTTGATGCTAGTATGAAGAGAATTATTGTACGAATTCACAACTTACCCAAGACATCTACATAGTTATAACTACCTGTATAGGTAAACCAACGAAATATTCGGCTTCTCAGCGTTTTTATCACTCGATCCGCGATACTCGCCTTGATTGAGCGATTATAGGTGTGATACCATTTAATATTAAGAGAGTCGAGTAAGGATCTGACAGCTACGGAAGTGTATTCTGAGCCTTCATCAGAATGCAAGTAAAGTGGTTTCTTGTCTTTAAACACTTTCTTTAAACCGGAGACCATAGCTACTGCTGATTTGTTTTTTAAAGGAACTGCTATAAGATATTTAGTTAACACATCGATTGCGATCAAAACGTATTGAAAATTGCTATTAAAAGGAGCATATTTCTTTAGGTCAATGAGATCCGACTGCCAAATGTGATCTTTTCGTGCAGCTATGAAAGGGGTACGTGTAAATTTGTGTCTAATGTCTTTATGTAAAGTGTAAGCCTCTTGAGATTTTAAGAATTCGTCTACTTGCTTTCTACTAAAACCATATTTTTTAGCTTCACCATACAGCCTCTCTTTACCTCCTAATGAGCCTACAGAATTAGGATCGAAGTAGATGTCTTTTAAGGTCGCCATAATCAAAAGTATTGACTGTCATCCAACCAACTCAAATCTTTCTCAGTTGTTTCTTTTGGTTTTGGATACTTTCTTCTCCGCGATGTAACACAACCTAACAAAGTATTAAGAGATTGCCAACCCGGTAACTTGTTAGCAACACGTTTTGCATGTTTTGTAAGCGAGAACAAACCATACACTAAATCGGCGACGTTCGATTTTTTAATAGGGCGACCTTGGAATAATAACTCACTCTTTTCGTTCCAAGAAATGTCACCTTCCGCTAAACGTTCAGCTACTACCGTTCTGTAATTAATAGGAACAGTTTCTACCAATTCATCGATGCTAGGTTTTCTGGTCGATGCATCATCATCCTCTGTGTCTGTAGTCTCAGTCTTTTCTGGCGCGGTTTTGAGGCATTGCAGCCGTTTTTAAAGTTGTAGTTGAAGGATTTACTGCGCTGCTAGTAAAACTAACTTGTAAAGGTTCCTTTATTTTAGCCTGTTCACGATAATTCAAATATCTGCAATATTTGTTGATACAACATAACTTTCTGATGATCGTCAACATTATCTTGTTCTAGAATACTTTTCATTTATTCATCCAACTCACTAAGAGGTTTTTCAAATGGTCTAACGCCAGGATAGTTCGTTAACATCATTTTTTTGTACATTATTAGCGTGAAAAATACTACCTAATAAACTACAGGGGGATCAACGCGCTAAGAAAACCTTCACCTTTTTTATTTAAAGTCTTAACTTTTTTTTTCCTGCTGACACGTTTCGAGGCTAGCAATTTTAAAGCAGTTTTGTATTTTCTTAACCTATTTTTTTGATTGATACTTAAGGGCATTTTACCTCGTAGCACGTTCAGACAGCAGCTATTTAAAACATCGAGCACGGTCGGACAGTGAGTGAGTAAGGTATTTTTCACGGAGCGGTGAACCTTAGACGATGCTAATAGCTCGAGAACCGGAATGCAATGTTTCACTTGGTTCTTCTTTATTGTTTTATATAGACAATTGGATTCTGGGATAGGATACAACTACGATAACGAAGTGAGGGATCCGTCGTTGAATGGAGGTCTAAGAACAAATGAGTGAATGGATTTCGAGTGGCGTCATTATATACCTCGCACAGGAAGTTGGCACATCCTAACTGCGACCCCAACGTCTTCACCTGAGATTGATTACGTGGACTTGTGTTGAACAAACAGAAATGGTTCTCAAATTTTTATGAAACATATTTTGCACAGGTAAAATACAAAATAGATTCTTGTGATGAAAATATTTCACAAATATATCAGTTCTTAAACATTTCTGATTCGCCAAATCACACATCTTGTCATCTATTAAAACAATAGTGGCTTGATCAGAGTCGATACCTTCTATCATTGTGCGGTCTACTTTTTGAGAGAATACTAACGGTATGCAGCAATTTTGTTTCAAACGGTCGTAGGCTTTTTGCCAAATATCATATATTACGAGACATTGGGTAGGTTTTGGAGTAATCAACTGTTGATTATTTAAAATAAGGTCAACCGCAAACTCTGTCTTCCCCGAATTAGGTTGTCCTGCAACGACCATAGCAGCTGGAAGACGCAACCTACAATCAACGCACTCCATTCTTCAAATAACAACAAAATAATTTAACAGTATTTTATACTATTTTTAATCTGCACGCATTTTTTGATACCAATTCAAATATGCAATGCTCAAAGGCAACTGAGCAGAGTATTCAAACAGAAAAGAATCAAATTTAAAGTCAGTATGCAAATATGTTTCAAACCATCTAATGAGACGCATCTCGAAACACAAATAATTCAGTTCCTTAGGTTACAATAGTTCGAGCATTTCAGGATATTTTTTACACATTTTTGTAATCCAACGCTTTCGACTTGTTTCACTGATGAGTGCACGCACAGTATAGTCTGTAGAAAGTTCAGTCAGTTTTAACAAATTCATCACTTTCTCTCGCGATGTTGTACTCTTGAAATGCAAATAAAGCCATAAATGCTCCCTCAGCTGAGATTCGGCATGTGACACTAACTCATATTCGCCACTAAAAAGTGTTATTGTTGTAAAAGATTGTCCTCTTGCTAGCAAATTGTTGGATACGAAGCACACTATTCCATAGGCTTCGCACGTGCTTTTTCTGTAAGATCCATCCTACTCTCACAACAGTCTGAAGGCAACTGAATTATTTCGTTTTAAAAATGTTTGAAACACAATAAAAAAAAACTCACCCGATAACGTGTATCAACATTTTTATGTCATTATTTAACCTTTGTTCTCCATCTCAGATTTCAATTTCGTCACCATGACGTCGATAGCAGGTGCTATGACCTCAACGTGGAAAATGAGCTCGAATTTAAATTGTATTGTTTTCCATCTTCACGTTGGAAACAATGTATTTCCGGTTGTTTTCGATCTGAGAATAGATCAGTATTTGGCCTTGATCTAGTTCTACGGCATGTCTCCATCGACCATGTTTGTTTGAATAATGTCGAAATTATCTTTGAACATTTTCCATTGTTGCAGCGAGAATGGAATACCGTTTTTGGATGGAAAAAACCTCGACGTTGCTCTAGTGTAGTCTCTTAAATGAATAAGAATATTTTCTGCGTATATACCAACATTCACAAAAGCGTGGTCGGTGACACCTAATGGGAGAGACATTGTTGGCACGAGTATGAAAACCATTCTACTAATAAAAAAAAGAGAGAACAAAGTCACATTAGTCTTCATTGTCTTTTTTAAAATCTACCTAATAACATATAAAAAAACAATTGTCAACTTACCCGATTTCAAGTTGAAGACATGTCTGACACTTTGAACACAAATTGAACTCTTGATGACGTGTGAAGCTCTCTTGAAAAGCCTTCCCGTTTTATATGAAACCCTTAATCTTTTAAAATCGTGAGATGGCAATAACCGGTTTTGAATGTCATGATCCGACTATGCGACATTTTTCAAGTGAACGGGTTGGTGACCTAACTAAAAACTGTAACATCATGCTTATTTTTGAGGTGTTTGTCCCCAAAAACTGAAATTAGACATGCGATTGAAAGGTCGTTCATCTCCACAGCCTCTTCCTAGTGTCGAACAAGAAAAAATAAAATCGAGATTAAAATGAGTGACGTTGCATTCCATCGGGGAAATGCAACAGCCATGTTGTGGGAAAGATTTCATCACATCACAACAGCCACTGGAAGAGTACACAACACCATCGAGAGAAAAGTAAGTATTCTTTGCACACATTTTATTTAAAGATGTTTATTCTTTAATTTTTTACATATAGGACAAAATTACTACTCTACAAATGAATAATTAATATCAGCTTTTACAATGCTGTGAAAACCATTTGGTTTTCTGAGATATGTTGAGATTTCATCAACGTTAAAAACCTCTAGCCTCTTCCCTTCCTCAATTAAAATTGGCTCACTCAATTTTAGAGTTGCGAAACGCTCAAAAGCTTGTTTTTCTAGCATCATTTCACGGTCACCAAGCATCAATTTAACGAGGAAGTTGGTTCTGGGATCTTCAGAAAATAAGATCACTTCCTGTACAGCAATTTTCTTCGTTGTAAAAAAATCATTTTTCCAGCGTTTATTAGCTAAGGCTGGTGTAGTGTTTGTAAAAGTTATTGTTTGCAAATTCTTGGTTTTTTGAGCGTCGACGTAACGTTTTGTACAAACATCATTTTCGTCGTTTGGATCAGATACGTTAACAATACGTTTCTGATTAGCATTAAAAAAGTTCTGATTCGAATTTACTGGAAGGAAATTCTCACATGCGTAGCTTAGATTGACAGCATCGTCTTCATATGCAGGTGTTCCTAAATTAGCAATGCATTGTCCCTTCACGTTATAGTCCATATTTTCTTCTGAATCCGGTCATAAGTAGTCACTTGCTTGAAAAGCTTGAAAAGCATACTTTTGTTCGTGTAGAATATCTTCCCGTGCGTCTAAACGATTGTTCAATTGTTCCTTTAGTCGTCTTAAAGCAACGTAATATTCTTCAGAATTTTCGTTAATCGCCTCATTACAAACAGTAACTGTTTGATTTGACAGTTTTTGAACGAGATCGCCCAACTCGCTGACAGTCTGCTCAATGTCAACATTTTCTAAACTTGTAACTTCTCGTTGATCCATTTTCCCGTCTTTGAACTGAACTTGACAACTCATCTGCTCGAACAACAGACAACGAATGAGCTTGTCTCATCTCCAAAAAGAGTTTTAAATCTTTTTCCTAATCACGTGATTCTGTTTTTTACAGAATGGCACAAACTACATTAATCCTGAGACGGGAGAAAGAGAGCTGTAAGCAATATAAACCTAAAAGTTTCAAATAACTTTTTTTTTTAATTCTTTTTTTTAAATAAAAGCAACTTTTTTAGCATGCCGATGGTGTCTGCCATCGTAGAAAGTTTAAGACGAATAATGGAGGCAAGAATTGAAAAGTAAGCTACTGCAGATTTTAAAAACATTCTTTAAAAAGTATTGTTCTATTCGCTAATTCTTCGACTTCTTTACAGCGAAAGAAAAAGAAAAAGAGATATTAATGAGGAAGACGAAGAAGGACCAAAAAAGAAAAAAAAATGTAGAAAGAAAAAGAAAAAGAGATATTAATGAGGAAGACGAAGGAGGCAAAAAAAAAGAAAAAAATGTAGAAAAAAATTTAAATAAAAGTAAAGAAAACGTCTACTTTCGTATCTTTTAAATATTCTTTCACATACGTACTATTAGAAACCACAATGGCTTGACCGGGTTCGATGAATATGTCTGTCTTTGGAATTTCTTCTATTGTTTTCAAGTAACTAGGTTTGTGGAACGTAAATGGATTCCTTCCAAAATCCACTCTAACCATTAAATCGATATTCTCTTTTTCACAAAACAAGGAAATTCTCGTCAGCTTTGCTTTTCGTGTCATAACAAAACTAGCATCTCGAGCAAAAACAAACCAGGGTTGATTAAGCTGCGCATTAAAATTGAATGACACAAATAAATTATTTGTGAAATCGACATACTGTTTATTAGCTGCATCGGTGGATTCAGTAGGTTGCGAGAGGTTCTTTTATCATTTTGTTTTTGGAGTCGAAGGCGTTACGTTGGCTATTTAATGAAAGGCAATTTTGCTTCCACCACGATAAGGTGGTGACATCACTAGAGTGGAGAGCCGGAGCCACATTCGTTATTCTTTTACCGTTAGCTAAATACTGAGGATCACCGCTTGAATCCGTCTGTAGTGCACGTCTTTTTAAGTTTGTAACTTCTTCTTCCAGTAAACTATTACTAAGCGAAGCCTCCATTATTCCCGTTTCAAAAGTATTTTCAAGTTCATTCTTGGTATCCAGGACATACTGTCTTATCTCCCTGCTCGTATTGCCAACTATATCAAATAGCAGGTTTATGACCGAGGTTGTGAATGTCTGTATGTAGTCGCTTAACCTCGTAATTGCCATCTCATTAAGACGGGCATTAAGTGCACGGTCTGACATTTTTGAAGCGAATGGACTCTGAGTTGGAACGCGTAAGTTTAGTATCAGCGAGAAATTTTTATTTTTATTTTTGTTTACCACTATCGATTTACACTACAGAATGCTGTTTGTTTTCCTTTTTTTTTAATTCATAAGTTTCACTGCTATCTTGACCTTCACAACTAAACAGCTCTTAGGATGCTACTGTTTGTATGGGAGTAGAATCTTTAGCATATAACATTGACAAAAAATTTCTTCGAATGGCTTCTGTTGAAAGTATAACGATTGTAGGCACAATTTATGAAACCATCATTTTTGAAAGGCAAATCACAAACCCACATCCACTTTTTTCTTAAAACGTATGAAACAATAGAGTTCGACAGATTCACCTCCGATGCAATACGAGTCAATGGAGGAGCTCTTTGCATGATAGGCTAGCGATCTTGCGAATATCTCCTTTGTAAGTCTTGTGTTGCCATATTGTATCACAAGTCCGTAAACATGACAAGGTTTCACCTCCGTTATTTTTAAAATGTGTTCACAAGAATCAATGAAACTCGATCCTACCTTCGGGTTTAATGCACTTGAAGGAGCATAAACGTTTCGAAGTCGTTTTTCAGATGAAGGAATGTCTTTCATCGAGGATAAATCAGTTTGTGTAGCGCCATCCATGTCTAGTCGTGATCAGATTTAAAAGACTACAAATAATTGCCACCAGTCTTATTCAGTTAGTTCTAATCTCCGTCGATCACGTTACCAGCTCTCTCAACGAATCAGAGAAATATTACTTAAAAATAATCCTCCATTTTTAGTTCCAATTCCTACCGCTCGAGGGTCGACCGGAAACGCCCTCTGCTCACGTGACTGACTCTCGACCAATCAGAGAGCGAGCAGGCCTTACATATTACTTACAACCGGAAGCCATCTTTCTTTCTGACTCCATCCTTGAAAGGAGGTAGACGCCACGCAAAATTTAATAAAAAAAGTGCAAGTCACTATAAAAATGCATAGTCATACCAACACTAACCCAATACGTCATCTCATCTGTGGCCCAGTGACGTCACAGATGAGATGATAAGAATTAGTATTGTAGAAAGTAGCTGAGCTGGCGTGGATATGGGCAAACTACACTACTAAAGGGTAGACTAACATACTGTTTGTATTTTGCCATCCTGACTACAACCGAAAATGCATGATAGGAAGAAGCGCTAGTTTATCAAAAACCTAAACCACTGTAGGAACGCAGCACTTTTCAGTCCTACAGCCATACTCTACTTACACGCCAACTTTCAGCACGGTTGGAGAATTTTGGCAAAGTTGCAAGAACAATTTGATGGCATGGCCAATTAATTTTACCGACTTTAAGAAATATATATTTTATTTTACCAACAGGTTTGCGAACTGATGTAACATTGGGTGATGCAACATTGCAGCCACATCAACAAGGATGAGGGGGGGGGATTGAGGCTTAATGGCGCGTCGACTACTTGGTCATTAGCGCCAACCTCAGTCACAGTGCAGTGGTCCGGGTTGCCACTGCACCACACATTACAGAGACGTTATTCAAACCCCTAATCTAAATCTTGTCATACATCTGTACCTCCTGCAAAAATTGAAAAACACCGGACAGGAGGACAGACTTATCGCCCAACTGACGCGCAATGTCATGCGGAAGATGGAACCGACGACGAACACCATCAAGATGGCGACAATCAACAAGGATGATCAGCCTCAGTCATCTGAAGGTAACATATCGCATGTACACACCTTTTTAACCCACCAATCGAATCCATCAAAACTCAGCACTGTTAGCAAAAGTTTGGTACCTCCAATACACCGTAACACATGAACAAGCTAACATTTCATTCCAAAAGTATCTGGTGAGTCAAAGTGACGTCCCTTTGAAGCACCTGATGGAAACATCTAAAGTTGGTAATATCAACATTTCTTCGGACAGTTTCAGCTCCCGTTTTCCACAATTCCTTGCAAATCTTTCAGTCTGGTCGAGATAAGACGTCACTGCAACTCTTCGGAATACTCATTTGAGTTTGGCGAGTTGTGATTGTAGTTTTGAAGGTCTGAATGAAAGAATGACAAACAGTGAATAGGTGACGTCTGGTGTGGAGCCAAAACAGTCTAACAGTGATGAGTTTTAATGGATAAGCTTGCTCGTTTTTGAAGGTGCTGAACATGCAGTGGTCATTGTTAGAGGCAAGCAGACAAAGCAATCGACGTTATCTAAGAATTAAAAAAAAACTACTACCGAATATAGGAACCCTGTTACCTTGACAGATGTACAAGGTCATAGATAGGAACTTTTTCAGAAAGGACAACTGAATTTTACAGCCCTCATCCATCCACTTGCAATTAAAGTCTTGAACTGTAAAGACTTTCAAACTACGATTCTTTTTATGCATTAATAACTCTTCACCTTAGCATCAGGGTCCTCCTCCATTTGAGTTAGCACAAATGCATCAAACATTTCCAGGCCAGATTCATTCAAGTTTCCTCCTAGAGCCCAAAAGTAACTGAAGGCGAAAGCCATAGCAATTATATTGCTTAGTTTACTGTACTCCATCATCAAATCCAGCTTGTTGGTGACAATCAGTAGAGATTCCATCAAACTGCACAGCATGGCAACTTTGCTGATGTCAACCTAAATATTAAAAATTGTAAATAACGTCAAGTTATTAGGTTAGAGCAAATCCCATATAGTTAACATAATTCTTTGTCTTGCACGGCAAATATAGAAAAAAACTTACACATCAACGTATCAAAATATCATCATGACTTAGATATTAGTTCATGCGCTAAACTAGCCCACGCTAAAAGTAAGTGCAACTAGTTTTAGACTATCAACAAACGGCAGAGTCCATGTTTGGACCCACATTAGGGAAAGCACGCAGAAAGCTAGTGGAGGAAGGAATTAGCATTAAACCCTTTCCCCCACTGGTTTTTTATATGCCCTACCTATGTGGTATTATATATAGTTGGACTTTACCGTTTGTTCGTAAAAGGGCAGATTCTCCCAATCCTGCATGACTTCAGAAAAAGGTCAGCCTGTAAAGAACAGGAAACAATTATTTTATTATGTTGTATCGGCATATGAGGTTAAATTAAAATAATTTGATAGAGAAAATGGTGGTTTTAAGCCGGTTGAGGATTGCATACTGTTAGTAGCAGCTCAAGTTTTAGTTGAGCGCAAGTTGGTGACTGTTGGTCGTAACACAACCAAAATGCCGATCCGACTTTTAAAAAGGAATCGGAACAGCATTCCGGACCTTTGTGGTCGCAATATAGGCCAGTTAAAAATTTAAACAAAAATCAATTTAAAACTTATGCACCACGAAAAAAATAATTTTAACCCTGAGGAAACAACATTTTACCATTATTTCCAGCAATTTTGAGAACTTCGTTCTTCAAATTTGTTAGTTACATAAAAACTAACTCGCAATATAATTATACAATCACAATGGAGTTAACACTGAACAGCCGTTTCCATTTGTTTTAAATTTCCGTTTCTTCTAAATCCCATTGTCACTGTTCATAAAATATACTGTGTATTTTCTTCGCTGCTATTTTCCACGATATTTTTTTTACAGTTGGAACCGTTTGTAACAACGAAACGTAATGGTAATAAACCTGCCTTGTTTTTATGCAGCTGGCACAAATACAATCTTACAACAAAGCTAACATTTACACAAATAGTTGACACCAAAACCAGATCTCGGGAGAGGCAGTGGGGACATAGGAGAACACATTCATGGTATCCGGATGTACGAAGCATGGAAGGCTACTAAAGCTGAACATTAGAAATTATGTTGTGGTTGGTTATACCGCCTGTCTCAAAATTCCCAATTCACACCGATTTTTTATAAATTAAGATGGAAATAAGAAACCTTGCGAATGTGTATTATTTTCAGCAATTTTAAGAATTGCTGATATACTCCCGCGGTGAAAGTCTTCTATGACTAGCCATCATCATTAGAATACCCATCCAAAACATTGTCATCTTTCCGATGAAGCAACGTGGAAACGATCTAGGAATTTCTCTCGGAGGGATGGAGAGGGTGGCTGCGGCAGACGATCACGATCCTCCCCAAAATACAAAACCAAATCGTCCTCAGCCTGAATCTGTGGAAAATCCCTTGTCGAAGCTGACATCAATAACAATGTTGATCTTATGTAAATATCCGCTTGTCGCCGTATAACTCATTACCATGTCACTAGAGATACAGAGGCAACTATTACTGCCTAAAGGCGGTAGCGAGCATTGTCGCTACACACTTGCACTCAGCACACATTCGTTGTCACGACCTGGCGGACCCTTTCATCGCCCAGATCTGACAGTAACGACGAAATCCTCATATCATTCCCTCATATCGTTTCCTCATGGCGACATATCGTTTGGGACTGGCGACTTGTGCGTTCCTCATCGTGCATCAGGTTGTCCGACCATGGGTCATGGTGACAAGCCAACTCCTGTGCCAAGACAACATCACTTTGAACTTGTGAGCATCAAGACGAAGAATCATAATTATGGTGAGGAACAAGTTCTAGGCTGCACACTTTTTTACGGGAACCAGCCACGTCTTGGACCGCTCCGTTTGTCACATTTTTAGAGGCAGTATTTCGTGACTTTTACTTATGCAAGTGCGCGGCCATGCTTACCATGGTCTCGTTTGTTCGTCTTTTCCTTATTCTTCTCTTACAACGTCAACTTGTCCTTGGTTCCAGGGCAGTGGCATAAAACCAGTCCAGAGTCTCGCTACCAAAACTCCAGTCGCTCTAACTGGCTACGGGAAGTCAGGCAATGAGGCCGCTATTTTAGATTTGTCCCCATCACAAATGCACTCGTCAAATCTTTTGTCGACAATTCTGGGAAGCGAATATCAATTCATAAAGTTCGTAAATAAACTAGTGAAATCCACTGATGAGTTTCGCATAGAATTACTAGCCAACGAATCCAACAGCATCTGCGTCTTCTCACCCTGACTAGAAACGGGAGTGTAGAAGGGTTAGGGTTAAGATTAGGCTAACGAATAGGCTTTAAAAAATTGGGGAACAAATCTTGCTAACTACGTCTGGCCAAAATTTGCCCCGGATTACTGCCAAAAATTTCACCAATACATGAATCAACTGGGGTTTTCTGTCAAATGTTCAGAAGAACTTGAACTTTAATCTCCTTTCTGATAAGACTTACGCCAAGTACAAAAAATTTTCACGACAAGTTCATCACAAAGGCGAAACGAATACAGAAAAATAGCGCAGATTTCCATAAAAAAAATCACAATTGCAGCATTTCCTAATGCAGGATGAAGATCCCCTGGAGTTTTCAGGTGCGTGCACGAAACCACATCTTCTAAACCAATATCAATTTGGGCTTGCAACATTTGGAAACCATTCGAATTCACAGAGGAGAAAAAACATCGACTGAACTGGTCAATGCCCAAGCAATTGTGATTGGCGAATGGCACGCTACACATTTGGTGAATGCTGTATCATGCATGCCACCACATGGAAAGTTATGTGTAGCTTTAAACTTACTTTTAACTTGGGCATTTCAGCATTAAATTAAGTGATTTAAGTCTAAACTAAAGGCAAGTACTTTCACAAATAGTAAGAAACTTCAGGGTTATCTGAGACTTTTTGGACATTGTGTATAGCCATGCTGTATCATAAGTCGTTAGCCGGTTTTGTATGTATGACATATATGTTGTAGGCTTACACTCTAAAGGCCAATTGCTATTTCTTATGAACAACCATACGCATTCACATATAATGACTTACTGCTAGTGTTATAGTGCGTTGATACCGGTTGTGGAAGATACTTGCTATTCCATTTAGGCGCTTATTTTGCTCATGTTGTGGTTATGGCATGTATACCGACAACACCATATAGTCCATGCAATATATTCCTACACTGTGTACACCTGCAAAACTGGATAAGGAGTTTTTACATAGCCTGTTCCTATGTATGGTGATACTAGTGCCAATCAGGGTATTGTCAGAGACTACCAAGCTCTTTTGGACAGTCTCCCACTACCATTATCAAATATTTTCCAGATTCAAATCCTAATACACTTCTTTCTGTTTCTAAAACGTCTATTAGGCTTAGGTTTAATAGGAAACTAAATATGTGTACTTTAGAGCCGATAAAAATAGTGGGAGGCCCAGTATAGGGCAACATTATAGTTCATTTTGGATGAAGAGCCTTATTAAAACATAAACTAATACTAAAGGGCAGTGCGTAGTGAAAATACAAAATCACTGACCTGAGGCATTACTTGAACGCAGTTCTTATTGGCATACTTCAATCCACCATCCAGATATTTCTTGAACATGTCAGAAATGAACGTAACAACATAGTCATTTACTTCAGGTTCAATTTTTTCCAACCACGTCTGGACATAAGGGCCCCATCGCATTTCATTCGGGTCCATGTATACCATGCCACACCTGTTTTAAGGATCAGGACGACCAAATTTACTTAATTATTATATTCGTTAAAAAATTCCGATTTTTTCGTGCTTCTCTGGAAAAAAAACCGAATTCGTATATTACTTGCGAAAATAAGGTTATTTCTCCACTTTTTGATTATGCATACTCGGGTTACATGACCGTATCAAATCAACATGGCTTAGCGAGGGCTTCAGCCTTTGGCCTCAAGGACGACGGTTCAGTTCCCTCTTCAAGCAATCTGACACTTAGGTTCAAGACACAGCAGAAAAAGGCGTTAATCTGCATTTATTTCTCATGAAATCAACTATATTTTGGGTTACTGTACCCTAGGATTATGGGTTTGGGACAAACAAGTCTTTGTAAAGGATGACTTAACTTCTCTGATATCCAGACCTTGACTGAAAAAGCGTCAAATTCGCCGCATTCTCTGCTATGCAGCTTCATGGCTTTGCCTGGGTTAGTGTCAAATTTTCCGCCATCTCTGCTATGTAGCTTCAGGTCCTTAGCTGGGGAAGCATCAAATTTGCCACCCTCTGTCCTATGCAGCTTCATGGCCTTGGCTGGGTAGGCGTCAAATTTGCCACCATCTCTGCTATGCGATGTGATACTGATGAGAAGCCTTGCTGCACGATTTCAGCGACACTCAACGCCACACATAGCAGACCAATGGCTGATGGTCCTGCAGCCAATTGGTAGACACTTTTTCTTTTCGCATGATCAGACAAGAGGAGTCCCGGTGACCCCTAAGTCGCAGTATGCTTTAAGACTTGGTTATTTTTGTTTCCGCTTGGTGGTGAGCTGCCTAAGTCATCTGATGATGTGAAAGAACTGCTGAAAGCTCATCGAGGTCAAACAGACGACTACTGCTTGGCCTCGTTCTTGAAGAGAAGAACCAGAATATTGAATGCCTACGGCAAACAAGCAGTTTTGTTTTCGCCTTATGTAACGGTTACTTCGAACAATCACTGTTAACTGTTGCTTCATCAGTAAGTTGATTTTTAAAGTGCTCTTACTTAATCACAAAATTTATATAATTAAACTAAACAAATTAAACCAGGTAATAACTAAAACAAAACATCTGTAACACGACCACTTTTGACTTACAAATGCCATTAGAGTTCGCAAATATAATTTTGGGAGATGTGGAAGCCCCAAAAGCAAATATTTAAATTAAACGAACCATGCATTCTGCAATGATGCTGGAAATGACAGGCCACAATTTTGGGGCAATTTTTACGAGTTATTCGTAACAAATCAAAGCTGGCCATAAATCAAGGAAGGTCACAACAATATGTTCATATTCTAAAAATTTACTTATACTAAATAACGGCAACACCACTCTCACATTTGCTCAAGTTACTAGTGTAGATGATTATTAGTTACCTGTATACAGTTCAGTGTTTTGCTCAAATATGAACCTTTAACTGGATAATCCCCGGTCTAACTTTAAATCCAGCAGGCACTGAAAACAGGGCGTACGTGGATCTAAGCCACTAATGTAATTGCCAGGTAGAAGGAAAATTGGAAATTAGCCAACAGGAAAATTATACACTAGAAATAACGTAGTTCAGTGAGCTACCTTTATGCACTTACGTTTCGTCGGAAAAGGGTGGCTTTATGACCTTTACATTAGTCCCGAAATCGAATAACTTATCCACACTCGAAGCCACCTCCAAGTGTGATACCTCTGGGTATAATTTGGCCTCAAAAGTGGTGCTATCAAACGTGCCCTTTAACTGTGGTACGTAAAGAGAACAATCGACATTTAAATTCATGATATCGTAGCCCACTCTAGTTGTGATAGCATAGCCCACTCCATAGGGGACGATCGGCAGAGAAATCAGTAAGATCTGTTACCCACTCCATATCATACGGAAGGATGGTACATGGGTCCCATGTATTAAAAATACTTAGCTCCCCCTCAACCTTGGTTGAGGTATGTCTACAGGTGTTGTTTTTACTGAGGATAGAGTAAGGGTTAACTGTAAGTATAGAGCTATCCTGACGAACGAACAGGTTAGGAAATTGGCCTTCTCGTGAAATATTTTCATAATAGTTTAAGTTAGGTAAGTGAAGTGGGTTTAGAACGGTTCCCTGCACAAAAGACCATGTGTTATTCAATGGTATAGGTTGATCCAAGGGGTAAGGAGTACACTAATAATAGAATTAGGTTCATGTTGGGAAAACCATAAATTATGTTCGCTCGGCCTTGTAATTTCCCCATATTAAGTTCTCTTAGTAAAGTGTCCGTATGACCATCATAAGTTAGATTAATTTCTAATTTTATATCAAACAAATAATTATGCCTTGTACCATACATCGTTAACCTGTGTGGGCATAGCTGCCGCACCTACATGCCTTGAACCCTGAGGTTAGAGTTCAGACCATCTTTGAGGAGTTCTAGATGCAGAAATGAAGTTCTTGGCTGCAGTGGGCATTTCTACAACATTCCTCAAAACAGCAGGCTGGCCTACATGCTGACCCCAAAGCAGTCAAATCCTGTAACTTTTATATCGTCAATAAGTAGACCTATTGACCATCGGAGGCCAGTGCAGTATTCAAATGGGGGCATTACACTCCTATCACTTGTCTGTAATACTTTCTTAAAATGGTAAGGGTTGCCAAGCAATAACGTGTGAAATGTTGAGCTCGAAGCTGATTAATGGGATTGGGAAATGATTGTCATCCAATTCATATGGTAAAACACAAGGTTAAGTTAGGCCTTGCGGGTGGTGATGGATAGATGAGTGTTTTCAGGGCATAAGCCCTGTGGGTTTGACAAAGAAAGCCCAAATCATCGGCATTGCTTGCTGATGAAGCATTACTCACTAGTGATGCTGTTAAGCAAGTGGTTTCACAATATTGTTCATTATCGGGTGGTTGGCAATGTTGGACATCAGGGGCGGTGCTTGATTTCGTCGCCATTTATTATCATTTGACTGAGAGTATACATTGTTGCTACAGAATGTGATTATGTGGCCAAACCCGAATCATATCGAGCACCTGGATCCGAGAGGACAGGATGCTGGATCGATTCAGTCACAGTAATGAAACACATGGGCGTTACTTTTGCAAAAGATGCAATAAAGGGCCGTTGCAGGGGGTACGGTTTTGGTTACCATTGTGTTCCATAGAAGGCGGAGCCTGTTGAGGGCTTGGCATTTCTGCAGAAATAGATGCGAGGTGGTGCATCAGGAAATCCAATGTGCTGGTGATCCAATGAAGAGTTTTAATACGTCATAATTGGGTATCACGTCATAGGCATTCGTGCTGAAGCATTAAACTGGAACGGGTTAAGGTGGCGTAACTCGGTATTTTGAACATATGCTGGTGGATAGTTATAGAACATAACAGCAAATTAATGCAATAGTTGAGTGAAGGGGTTGTAGAACCCATAAGATTGTTCTTCGAGCTGCAAAAGTTTTAAACAGTCTAGCAACTTTACTTGGTTCAAGTCAATTGCGAGTCCTTTCCTGTCTCGTAGGAGGGCTTCTCTAGCCATTAGAAGACTCGTGTGATTTATGCCTTAAAATCCAGACATAGGCATCTGCTTCGGTCAACTAATAACCAGTGGCTATTATTTCTTCATGTAGTATGCGACCGTGTCGAGTATAGGCAGTGATATCCTCTGTTGAAATAATCGTTATATTCATGAGCTCCCCAAGTTTATGTATTTGATGAAAAGGATCCCAGATATGCCTGGCTAATGGGACGTTCTGTATTTGTATGCATAAGTGTGGGGTCCTTACAATCATGAAATGGCACTCTTAATTCAACTGGCTGCAGTCCGCTCTCTCCTGAGCTGTACCTTCAACTGGGTCGTGTGGATTGCCTTGTAATATTGTTATATCGGCTTGGCACCAAAATTGTGGTCACCAATACTGGTAATTCTCCAGCCCATTTAGTACAATGGTTCCCTTGTAGGTCTTCCCGCATGTTGTCTGGGTAATTGTAGCATTTTTTGTTGTGCAGTAGGTGCCAGCTGGCACATCCACAGATCAGTCATATTGGCTCTGCTCGGGGCCACTTGACGACCCATATGATTGGATTTTGTTGGGCTGTCCTGAATATTCCTCTTATTGATGTAGGGATGCCAATGAATAATGGAAAACGTTGAAGTGCTGATCTAGTGCCTTAGCAATTCTACTGCTACCATACATGCTAGAATACATTGCGGCAATATGCGCTACGAAACGTTATGCCCATAGGCCACGCCTGCACTCTGCAAAATGCCTACTCTCACATGTGTGACTGTTTCACTATATAAAATATTGGCACTAAAAATGATAAGAGGGACCTGGTAGCTTTTCCTGGTAGAGAGACAGGCAAGATTTCGATCTTCGGTCCTCCATGAATGGTTGACTTTAAAGAAGAGGAAACATGGAGGCCGCACAATGGCCCTGCCACCTGATTCCTCCATTGTTAGAGGCCATTTATTCTAAGGATCTTTCCAGCTGTTTCATCAATAAGAACTCCGATAGTCAACATCTGGTTGAAATCGGTAATACTTGTATATATTACTGAGTTGATACCGGTTAACATCTGAAGGCCATACAGGCAATAAATTCGTTAATAAAGCCATTCGGGCACAAGACTTGCCTTCTCACTCAAACGCCACGCTAGGCTAATACAGCTTGTGTTAAAATCTTCAAGCAGATAGTTAATTATGCAATGCGCGTCATAATTCTCAGTAAGCTCAGAAGGGAGTAGATCATTGCATTTCATCTGTCATCACTCGAATTAACTGTTCATAAAGCTCAGTCCATTTTAGTCCATGAGGACTAGATCCATCACGGAGTAAGAGGAAGAGCTGCTTAACATATGGAAAAAAGATAAGGGAGAATGAAGGAGGCTGGAAGAGCGACGCCAGCAAAAAATGTGAACGATAAACGAACTTAATTTACAAGAATTGAACCAACAATAAAATAGGATAAAACAGTTGAGGGTAACAATGAGAGAAAACTCACGGTGGCCCACGACAACACTGTCGGTTGATTAAGAGGTACTGGCAACAATTCAAACTGTACAAAGACACAAGGATAGCAGAAAGCTTTGTATATAAAAGGCAATCGTATTGTTTGAACAACAATTGCTGACATATACATCAAAGAGTGGCATTAACGCATTGCAGACTACGAATACGTCAAGGGACGAACTTCTGAAAGAGTGACAATGGCTAGAGGAGTTAAGACTCCTCCACAATTATGGATATTATTCGTAACCAGTCTGTGTTCTATTTGATGGACAATTCAGAAGTTTCAGGCCAAAATCTTTTTTTTTTTTCAGATATCGAATTTCACCACCTTCTTGATTTTCACAAAATTTGAATAAGAACGTTTTTGAGAAACTTGCTATTCTAAATATTGGTGACCATCTTGTGTTTAATCTGATGAAGGATTTAGAAGGTGCAAGCCTAAAACGGATTTATGCACAAACTCGACTAATCTTGAAGAAATTTTCATGCAACTTAGTTCCATTATACCTGCTAACTGTGGCTGGAGAAGCCTGCGATAAATCTTGAACCTCGAAAATCATATGAATATAGGGCGATAGCTTCATTCGTTCACTGTTGGCTAAACACAATAATTTGTTGTCATCTAAGACAGAATTCAAGTTCTCAATCCAGACAGCATCCACTGGGCCATCGCAAATGATCCAACGGCAATGGTCATCGCCAGCCTAAAGTGCAATGAGGTATTATCATCGTGTTAATTTTACAAGTATAGTCAGTACAAGTATAATTTACAAGCAGGGACCCATTAAAAAGTATTTATACAACATTCCTTAACATCTCCGTTCCTATTCAATACTTTTCGACGAAACTTAGCCAGGTAGTTGAAAAGTATGGAAGGAATATTTATACCAAAAAGTATGTAATTCTGTACGATAGTAAAAGTAGGGAGCCAGACGTAAATTTGAGTAAATTTGAAAACTGTTCACTTCTTGTTTTTTGTTCTGCACAGTTTCAGAAAAAAAAAACTACTGTACCTTCCTAAAAGCTGAAACATGATCTAAGCCAGAAATTTCCTGGTCCTTCATCATCAAAGAGACCACTTTTTCAATTGGTTACGCCCTTCCGGAGTTACGGGACCCTGAACGATCAGTTTAATTGTTTTACATTGTTTTAAACATTGTAATTAGGCAACAATGCCAATCAGCAAATGCCAGCTGCAGGCGTAGACTGAACAATAAAGAAATGGTAACAATACTGGTGAGCCAACGATTATTCACCCGCACTTTGAGGAAACTTAAGAGGAAGCATTATCTAGACACACGCTAGTGTGTCGCGCTAAGTTAGGCAACAAACATCACATCAATTCAATTGTGGAGGTTGTAAACCATTGTAGCGCGGCGCCATAGCCTCAAGTGTCTAATATCCTGAATCATATTTGGGCGCCTTTTAGGTACATGAGGAAAAATAATAATGCGGTACAAAAGCTTAAATTGTGGCAAAATGGAGAGCAATGACCTTCCTGACAAAAATTAACACGGGTAGGAAGGTCAGCAAAGCTGCTTTCAATGCAATGTTCCAGTTTTCATTTAACCTTCGAACTATTAGTCGGCGCGATTAACTTGGCGAATGTTTTGGTGTGTTGATATCACTCCTTTGAAGGGCCGAACCGTTCGGAACTTGGCGTTTCGTTTTACCAATTTTGGTTTTTGATATGATCCTTATTACGAATTAGTTTGTTAATACTGTAGGACAGCCGAGTATTTATACTAAGTCCTCACACTAGCAAATTTAAGGTAACATTTTCCAATTTTTCCAGTTCTTAGTCAATATTACTGCATGGCATAAAAAAGGATCACGGATTACAAACGAAAATATAGTATAGTAGGTGTCGGCCAGTATGCTTAGAGTTAAAAGCGTCAAGTGTTACTAAAATGTACATTGATAAAAATTTCATATTTTTAATTCAAACTAGCGGAGTCGCTCGCTTCGCTCGCTTATTCCGCCACGTCTCGCAGCACTCGAGGAGATTTCTTGTTGCAACTCATATGGTGCTGACAGACACTCCCAGCAAAAATTATCAAACACATGTTCAAGGAAGTGTTGCGAAAAATGTACGCCTTTTTCTTAATGCATCAGTTCATAGTACTAATGATAAACAAAACTAAAAATGGTCAAATAAGTTCAATGTATCATTAGTGTTTCACGTGTTTTCTTTTATCCAACGTAGAAAGTCGGTCATTTCCACTACTGAATAAATATTTATCCTACAACTTACTAAGAGTGTTTAAGAAAAAGTGCTGTCTCTGATGACAAGCGCTGATTTTCGTTCGCTTCGCTCACTCAATCAGTGCAACCTCAGAAACGTGACCACCGCCACAGCCGACCTCCATGAACCACACATCAACAGAAAACGCCACGGTTTG
Source organism: Lithobius niger (assembly GCA_023313725.1). Classification (NCBI taxonomy): domain Eukaryota; kingdom Metazoa; phylum Arthropoda; class Chilopoda; order Lithobiomorpha; family Lithobiidae; genus Lithobius; species Lithobius niger. The sequence continues at coordinate 2,906 of JAHWFP010132620.1, read as the reverse complement.
AACGTAAGTTGGGCCTACACAAGACACTAATTCGTTCCCAAAGGCTGCTCATGTTTTACCACAAATAAGGAGGGAACCGGCTGACGCTCATTTGGCTGATGGTCAGTGCAGTAACTGTTTTTCATAAGGTTTCAGTTCGTAAACAAACGGTTACTGCGCCTACTCTTTCTTTTCTCTTTGTTTATACTCATTCGCCACATTTAATAAGATTCACCGGATTCATTTTCATTACTGAATAAATATTAAGCCTACTACTTACTAACTGTATTTAGGACAAAGTGCTGTTTCTGTTGACAAACGCCGATTTACGTTCGCTTCGCTCGCTCATTCCGCAGCGTCTCGCTGAGCTCGAGGAGAATTCTTGTTGCAACTCATATGGTGCTGACAGACATTGTCAGCAAAAATTATCAAACAAATGTTTAAGGAAGTGATTCGAATAATGTGCGCGTTTTTCTTAGTGCGTCAGTTCATAATACAAATGATAAACAAAACTAAAAATGGTCAATTAAGTTCAATGTAGCAGTAGTGTTTCATGTATTTTCTTTTATCCAACGTAGAAAGTCTATCATTTCCACTACTGAATAAATATTTATCCTACAACTTACTAAGAGTGTAAGAAAAAGTGATGTTTCTGATGACAAACGCTGAAGACAAACAATAAAGAACGAATCGAATAAAACCACCACAACCTGCTTACGTAGAGAAACGAACGATACCTCAATAGTGCTTTGAAATAAGCAACAATCAACTGCCGTCAGTTACACGCGCCTCATTCTTTAATGACAACCTTGAGCTCACGCGCATCTACTATTACCTTCAATCGATTGTTGACGAAAGGTAGCCTTGACTCACAATTGCGAAACAATTATGGACCACGACCTTCAGCAGTAAAATTCTATATTCCGAAGTTAACAATGAGCCTCGAAAAAGACGGGACAACAATGGTTTGAGGTGGTTTATCGCTTTTTTCGAGGTAATTTTATGAACCTAGAAATGCGAAAATACGCCAAAGCGAAATCCGGATTAATTTCCTGTCTTTTGACACCTTTATCATATTTTTAGGCTTCCTACTTCAAGAGGAGAAGAGGTACACCTTTGTGCATAAAAAATGATCGTTTTCGTTATACTGGGGCTTTAAACAATGCCATTCAACAATGCCACTCTTTGGCATCAACAATGGAGAATTCATTCCGCCGTCAGTAGCGTATGTTCTTATTTACAACAATGAAAAAGTTTGCATTGTTGTCGGGCTACTTGAACCTCGTTTGCTTCGTTGGGCAGATGACTGGGTACGGTTAACGCTCGCTAAAACCCTTTGACCCTTTGAACCTCGATACGATCATTTTTTATGCTTAGACTAGCGGAGTCGCTCGCTTCACTCGCTCATTCCGTAGCGTCTCACTACGCTCGAGAAGCTTATATGCTGCAACTCGTATGCTGTTGACAGACATTCCACATCTAAAACGATCAAGCAAATGATCAAAGTGCAGTGCGCGTTTTTCATAAGGCTTCAGTTCGTAAATAAATTAACTGAACGACAAACCGCTTCGCCATTAAAAAAAACCATCCCCCTTCCGACGTGCGCCTAAACTGCCAATGAGCCAGGAGCGAGACACGCTTTTCTTCCCCCCAGTCAGCCTTGGCTCGAAGATTCCTTATCCATCCCCGCTACAAGGCTGTTTCAACGCTGTAGTACGCGAGTTGCAGCATGCTTGAACTAAACATGCTTGGCAATTTTATCAAGGATACTCTGTTGAGCCCTATGGGTCTCCTTTATACCGCTCTTGGGACAGATTATTGTTTTATTCAAATAAATTGTGCTACGGAAGCTGCACAGTAAAAGCGACGCCAGAGCAAAACACCAGGAACCAAACGTCACTTTTATTTTTTTGTTACTATCACACTTTACATGGGTTTTCTAGTTTCACTTATTTTAGCACAACTTCTCTGGATTATTGATAAGGAGTGAACCATGCAATGGGTTAATGTATACACTACCGACCGAATGTTACTGTTTAAGACATTACAAACATAGACGTACCTTAAATTGCTAAGGTTATTTCTGGGGGAAGAAGGACAATATTATTTTTAAATTCAAATATATTGTGCTGCATAAGCTGTACAGTACAAGTAACGACAGGCACCACCACACACCAATCAGTTGTAATTTGTGTTAGTACTACATTTTACATTGGTTTTCATGTTTCACGTATTTTAAGACATTTTTGAGCTGATCATTGATCAAACGATCAAACGACTCTGCTAGTCTAAACCATTAAAAACTTACGGTCGGTGTATATATATGTACACCTTCGGGCATAAAAATGGGTTCAAAGGGTCAAAGGGTTTTAGCGAGCGTTAACCGTACCCAGTCATCTGCCCAACGAAGCAAACGAGGTTCAAGTAGCCCGACAACAATGCAAACTTTTTCATTGTTGTAAATAAGAACATAAACTACTGACGGCGGAATGAATTCTCCATTGTTGATACCAAAGAGTGGCATTGTTGAATGGCATTGTTTAAACCCCCAGTATAACGAAAACGATTGATCAATGCTTAACTCATACCCAAAGCTGCTCGTAAAGTAATAAATATGAGGAGAGAACCAGCTGTTGGTTTAATGTGTACACTACTGATCGGTTCTTGCTGTAATGTTGCAAATGCAGAGGTAAAATATTCTTAATAGCTTTTTCGGTTGTTAATGTATTTGCTTTACGTAATTTAGAATTTTTAGTATTTAATCTTTTTCGTATCTTTGCGTAATGTGATTTAATTTAAATGATAAACAGGTTTTCTGTCGTATTGGATTTTAAACAGCCATAAACCAACTCCAACAGCTTTCCCACCCGTGAACTGCACGTGCTTCATTCTTGAATGAGGGCTATTCAGATGCTGCCACTCACAAC